>JAUEJL010082431.1:0-15124 GCA_032274825.1 Drosophyllum lusitanicum
TATCCGAAATTCATCCATTTAACTTCATCCATATCCATCATAGATGGATCGGATCGGGTGGATGATCATCGGATCGGATGACAATTGTCATCCCTAGGGTGGACGCACCATGTTAAACATTCATGTACCCATTTTACTTACCCTTTTAAGTTGAAAAGACTTTCTAAAAAGAAAAATAAACTAGATAAATTAACTCTATAATTCTCTAAATTATTAAGGTTGTTAAATAAACTTTTCACATAGACATATCATGACTAGCTATTTATTGGTATATCACTAAATTACAACAAAATGTTTTGTACACCAAAGATATCTCGATCGATATGGTTTACTTCATTTTTTCCGCTATTTCAGTCTTGTTTAATATTAATAATATTTCTAATAGTTGTGCAGAATTACATTCTTTCATGAAGTAGTACCAAATAATTATCAATCTTTTAGAAAAAACAGAGGTTGACTCGCATGAAGTTGTTACCGTTCAACATCCACCGGCTAACACAGACACATGTGCGAACATACATATATGCATTAGAGGGTATGCAAGCACATACCATATACATCTTATAGTGTAAGAAAAGGTTTTTTTTTTTTTTTAATTTTTAAAAGAACTCATTGAAAGGTGCACATCCTATAAAAAAAGGGGTACATACCCTAATGACTTTAAATGGGACTAGAGTAGCTAGATTTGACAGACACCTTTCGCACAAGATTAAAATAAGTGTTAAAATTAATGGATAAGATAAGAAAAGAGAATTAGTGTATTACATACGTTAATTATTAAATAAGTAGGATAATGAAGTAAAAAGATTTAATAAAAGGAAATATAATTTCTTTTTTCTTTTAAGAACAAGACACTAACTTCCCATGTTTTCCGGTATTTAGAGTTTATTGCTTTAAAGTAAATGATAAATTATTAATTTGCACTATTTGTAGGACCATGTGTATCTATCCCTCTTATTCTCATTGTCACCCTTAGGCCTTTTGCTTTGATCTTGCTCGGTATTTTCTCTGGGGTCACAGGTTCCAAGCTCTGAGTGAAGCCCTCAAAAGAGTCAGCGTCATGTCATTTTTCCCTCTCATCCCCTTCATCCACTCCTATCACTCTAACCCTACATCCGTCCCCCTCAACCACCTATATATATATATATATACACACACACACACACGGAGAGAGTCAAAACAGGAAAAAAAATCTAATCCAGCATGAGATGGAAGCAACTTGGGGGGTTTAAGGGGTGGGGGTGGTGGTGTTCATGGGTCTCACGCACCAATTAGCTCCCTACCAGCTTGGTTGGATGCTCTGACTAGACACTTATGCAACAAGCACTAGTATACTCAAGTGTGTTGGTTTTTATTATAAGTTTCTAAAACTCCTTAAATGTGATATTATGAAGTAAGTTAGTGTATTTTAACTAGCTATTGGTGTTTCCACGTACGTATAAACTAATATGTTAGTATAACCTTAATTATTTTGTGTTTAAATGTGGTTTAGGCATTAGAATTTTCAAACAGTGTAATCCACATGCAAATAATCGTATTGTAAATAAATAAATCAATTTTTTGAATAATCGTATTAATTAATTTTTAAACACTTGCGTATTATAAATCTGAGTTTCATTATTGATGATGTTACCAAAATAATAAGCTCAAAACAAGTAGCTCAAACTTGATGATAACAACGTTGTTTTATCTTATTTAAACGTTGTTATTCTTTTTAACTACTTAAAAACTCGTCTACAAAAATTAAACAACTGAAATATTTATGAACTAACTTAATTTCACTAAATAGTGTGAAATTCTGAATCCTACACATGCATGAATCTCGTATTATTAGCTTTTGCTTTCATGCAGGTGAAAGCCTATAGAGCATATATGGTCAAGCGAACCCGACCAGAAATTTAAGAATGAATCCTAAAAAAACCAGAATCCCAATATAATTTCAATTCCACAGGAAAGTGCAAAACCAAGTCGAGTCCTTCCAACTAAACAAGAAGCAAATTAAGACGACCAACCCAAAAAAAAATAAAAAAAAATAAAAGACAACTAGTATGATGTCGATTGTCAAAATTCAAGACTATAATAAAAACCACATTGTTGTTACATCACATCAAACAAGTTGCAGATTCAACAAACCTTGTGTTCAAATCCCCAGTAAACCATCATTGATGATTTCAGGACTGAACACTACCACCAACAGACTTGACAAAAACCAAAGGAAAAAAACTTATATGCTCTGTCAAACCACAATAACAGAAGTTTGAGCCTACTACAACCACTGGGTACGCTGTATGTATACTACTGCAAGCCCAACAAATTCTTTATAAACCAGTGTTAAAAAAAAGGCTCGCAAAAGCTGACATGGCTAACCCTCCACATCATCATAACCATCATCGTCTTCATCTTTGAGACCATACTGGCTGAAATGCCTAACCCTGAACTTCCATTCCCCTTTACTTGGATCATAGGAAACAAACTCAGCACCTTGGTCTTCCGCTTTCTTTTTAAGCATTTCTTTATATTTTTCAATTCTAGGTCCTTCCGTGAAATGGCGCCCTGTTTTTTTGTCAAAACACTTTATGTTGAGAAGCGTTACTTCAGCAGGCTTGTTAAGGCCCTGTCCAACAGGCGGTTTCTTGCTTTCGTCCATGTAAACAATCACCTCACGATGATTGAATTGGATAAGAGATTCGAGTTCCAGGCGTCTCACATCTGTTTCACCAAGAAATTTGATGCTTCCAAAATTATGCCGCCCAACTACAAAATCCTTTACACGGCGGCAAAAACCAGGTTCTGCACGCTCTTTGGCGGCCAGTTCTTGGATCCGAGGTTCGGTGTAGTAATCTGAATGCCGTAGTTTAGGCATAAGTGCCTCGATATCAGCCCCGTGTTCATATACAATTGCGGCCTCCCCAGCTCTGTGACCAGTTAAGGTAATGTATGAGTCAGATTTTGGTGCAGACTGATCCTCATGTACACCGTTTGTTTTCTGGGTCGTCTTGATTGGAGGTGTTTGTTCTTTGAAAATGCCATTTTCTGAATGATTTCCTGAATGAACCCAAAAGAGAAAAGTTAGACACACTAAACAAGACATATATACGAATGTAGGAAAAAGGTATCATAAACAATATCATCTTACTGTTCCCATTATCTGTAGGGCGACCATTTAGATGGGTATTAGATGTATATTGACCTGGATTCAAATAACAAATAGAGATGAGAAGGTTTTAGTAAACATATTTCATTCTACATATAAGTAGAGCAATGAGAATTGTCTTTCGCTTTTTGAAATTTAAGGTTCATTGTGCAAGAAACAAACCTCATGCAGACAGCAAATTTTTAGCGTTTAACCAAATTAGTTCCACATATGCATAATCTTTTTAATCTAGAACTAAAATCAAGCAAGACATTTTACCATTAGCTTGTACTGGAGAAGATGTAACTTTTGGTTTTTCACTTGCTGCTTTTCCAGGCCATTGTTCCAGGGGACGAATAACCAGAGCTCTCGGATTTTCCCTGGGAATGAAAAGAGCATCTGCCTTGGGTGTGCTGGTACTCTCTTCCTCATCACTAAAAAATGAAACCTGCAAGAATCAATCATAGTATCGTATTATCGAAGAAGATTCTTTTGTCATGAAAATAGAACGAAATCTAGAAACCTATAAGTTCACCTTCGGACCATCATTTTTCGGGTGATATTTCCTTGCAGGCAACCTAATCCGCCTTTGAGATAGATGCCGAGAAGTCAACACAGACGATATCCTCATGGGAGCAGGTTTGTCAACAACCTATAGAAATATCATTTAAAAAGGTAAGCTATAAAAATAATATTCGACTTATACAAAACCCAAGTGTATGTACCTCAGAAGCAATGAAAGTAGGGACCTAACGAGCCGAGCTACTCGCGAGCTACCCAAGCTCAAATCGTTAAAAGCTTGAAACGAGCTTGAGCCTAGACTGGAGCTCAATTATTAAACAAGCCCGAACTCGAGAATCGAGCCTCATAGAGCGAAATCGTTTACGCTAGCGACCCTAAATGAGCTTTATATATAATATACTTTATAAATTATTTTTCATTGTTTATATTTATATATATATCCTTTCAATGAAAATTTCAAAATGAGCTCAAGCTTAATAAATATGAAACAAGCAGGGATTGATAAGTACCTGGCTCGGCTCGAATTGTTTACATCCCTAAATGGAAGTGAGCACACAGACTTGAGTAATTTCAATAGAAACTGAAAAGGATTGAACACAAACTTACTGGCAAGCTAGAAATTCCATATTGGATCGATGGTGCAGTTCCCACACGACCAATTGACATCTGAGGCATTGCAGGTAGAGTTCCAAAAGGATTTGTAATAGACTGGGGTTGTGCAAGTGTGGGAGTCTGATTGGCAGTCCTGCCGCATCAAGAATATGGAAGCATTGAGAATTTCTGATGAAATGAATTCAGTAGTTACAAACAATATATTGTCAGGTAAAAGAGCAGTGGGTGAAACATACGGTTGTCCAAAATTATTCTGACCAAAAATGCTTGTCGTGCCACCAACGCCGCCTGTTAATGAAGAGGAAATATAAATATCATGAAAGGAAGAATTTCAAAAGTTCTGCATGGAAACTTAAAAAATGGATCACCTGCAGATGCTGCAAAGCCAAAACCACCTGGATTCTGAGCTGGCTGAGCCGATTGAAATGTCATTGAAAGGGAAGGCTACATACACAACAGACAAAGGTTAGATGGTGACCAGATATTAAAAAAAGAAATTTACAATATCATACTTATCAATGATCTCAAAGAAAGCAAACAGATTCAGAAAAGTCGATGGTTGACAAGGGAGAATAACAAGAAATAAGAAAAGAAACCCTTGAACACACAAACATTGGCATGCAATATATTTTAGTAAAACTGTAAACACACATTTCAAATGTAATGCATGAATGAATAAATCCAACGAACAAATCTTGTATGTATATGTTTTATGAGTCCCAGTTTTTTTCCACAAACCCATCAGAATATCAGATTAAAAAGAAAATATTAAGATCAAATTTTCTGAGATGCCAAATCATTTATAGAATCAGTGTCGTACAAGTAAACAAAACTTGTCACCGAGCTTGACATCACTTTACAGGATACATGGATTCCGGGATTCATATACCCTTAAAGAGTTGAGGATACAGTATGCATTTATAAGTGGGTGGGTGTGTATAAACACAAGCATAAAACAAAAGTACAAAACCTATCAACGGAACAATTAGCACACAGATGGAACCTATCAACGGAACAATTAGCACACAGATGGAGTAGCATGTAGCATCACTAAAACTTCATGTCATGTGGTGGATGCCAATGAAATTATCCGTTATACATTTCTTGGACTCATTTAAATCTTACTCTGACTTCATAACTGAGAGAAAACTAAATAGTAATCTTATTGTGTATTTATAGTCAAAAAAAAGTTTCATTACTAGAACAAATAGTCAATCTTGGAGAAGATTATTAAATGAGTTGTTTAGGTTTGCAAATTTAGTCATCAAATCTTATTAGCTTTTAACAAATGTGAGACGCCAGAAATTCAAACAGCCATCTATTCTGCCAATTCAAGTTCATCAAATAATGGCAACCAGTACAAGCCCCCTACAACAATCATCATGGTACCAAGTACCAACCATACTGTTTCCATGATCACATGACCACTTAAATCCATAAACCCACCACTCCAAGACTAAGTCGGCCCATAAACACTAGACACGTCAATAATGTTCACTAGAGCATAGAAACTAGATTTATCAGAAATGAGATAAGTCGACCATGAGAATGAGAAAAATTAGGGAAAAACTCGGATACAGGGATCAGTAACTTCAATACTCCTGAAGACCCTTTTTGCACATAACTTCTACTTAAAAGCTGAATGATGAAAGTATAATTACAGTCCCATTTATAATAAACTCAAATATCTTGTTACCTACTTTGCTCAATTAAAAAAATGGTTAAAAACCTTCCTCACAAGTGCTTTCATATATCACTGAAATGCAAACAATAATACATAACACCCATAAAACGATAACAGAACATAATTTGGTTCCGCAGTAACGAATTCAGCGATTATTTCCTAATTACTTTGTATTTTGAATTCTAAACAATATACCTTAGAGAAATAATAAATATATTAACATTATAGTTCTTGAGAATGTAATTATTAGAGGCGGCAAAAGTGTGCAGGGCAGGTAACAGGTTGAAATGGAAAGTCATTTTATAAAGGGTTGGTTTGACCAACAAAAACAATTCTATAATGTTTTCAAAATGACTATTGCATTAAATATGATTACGAAAACTACACTGTAAGAAAATTGACGTTTAGATGGCAACAGTGTATCCCATTAATATAATGTCACTTAACATGTCAGTATCCTATGAGACTGGTCGAGAGATCATCAAGCTTGCAAGAAATAGGGATACATGGTACCTGAAGCCCCCTTCTATAACATGATTAGACTCGTATTGAGTAATTACCGACAAGCAAAATATCTGTCCAGTTCCAAGAATTAGCTTTTTACCAGATTAACCACGGGAAAGCTCTTCCCCACTCCGTTCATATAACCATATATTAGAAAATGGAAAAATTGTCTAAAACTAAAAAAAGAGTCTTGACTCTTGACGTGTTATATAACATTTAATTAAACTATTAATCCTATGTTCGTCATAAAAAGCACTAACAAAAGTAACTCACAGTTGTCTGATTGAATCCCATGCTGCTCGTGCTTAGTAATGATGGAGTGCTTGAGAACATGTTTCCCCCAAATGCATTTGATTGACCAAAGGCCGGAGTACTCTGCCCAAAGGCTGGGGCACCCTGCCCAAAAGCTGAGGCAGTCTGCCCAAATGGAGAACTTGTCTGTCCAAGAGAGGGTGTACTCGACTGGAATAAGGGAGATGATTGAGTGCTCCCGAAGTTTAGGCCCGTAGCAAAAGATGAAGTTGTCCCCTGAGCTTGAGTTGTGCCAAAAAGAGACGTTCCAAAAGTTGATGAACTGGGCGTACCAAAAAGAGAAGCAGAAGTTGTAGATCCAAAACCAGGAGTTGAACCAAATGCGGATGGTGTTGGCGACGGTGTTGACCCAAAAGGATTACTAGATGCTGAAGCACCAAAAGGTGAAGAACCAAGTGAAGGAGTTGAGCTCCCGAACACCGGGGTACCAAAAGTTGAGGTCTTTGGGGCAAATGGGTTGGTAGATGTAGTGGAAGAAAACGGATTTGCAGATAATTGGCCAAACGCAGGTGAGGAAGAAAAAGCGTTTGACGGCTGAGTGTTGTTAGTATTAAAACCCATTCCACCAGAAGGCTGACCAGCAGGATTCGGGCCCCCTGAGACAAAAGTAAATATTAAGTAATCAGGAAACTAATGGGAAAAAGTGGCAAGAGAGAAACCACAATGACTATTACCTTTATCACCTAATTGATAGTCCTCCCATCTAAGTTCTTCGTGACTTTTTTCTTTGTATGCAGGCATCGCTGATATTGATTCCAGTTTTCCAGCAGGCTGTGTACCACTACCACTGTCTGCCTCAGGTGTTTGAGCATAAGGGGTTACTCTACTTCCCCCACGTTGAACTCCAAAAGATGATTGTCCGAAACCAGGGCTCCCAAATGCTGGTGTTGTGGACTGGCCTCCTGCGTGTTTGTATATAATGACAAAAGTTTCAGAAAGGTAAGACCTTTTCAATGACTGAAGATATGACAGATTACTAGTTCTGGAACAAATAAATTAGCCATGTGCAGCAGAATATGTACCAAACGGAGAACTTTGAGCCCCAAAGGCTGTAGTAGCAGTACCGAATGGGCTGCTGCCAAATGCAGAGGTTGATTGACCAAAAGCAGGACTGGACCCAAAACTAAAAGGAGCGCTAGTAGCACCAAAAGCAGGAGTAGGTGAAGACCCAAATGCTGGAGCACTTGAGGCACCAAATGCAGGAGTGCTCGAGGCACCAAAAGCTGGTGTACTTGATGAACCAAAAGCTGGAGTACTAGTAGCACCAAAAGCTGGGGTACTTGATCCAAAAACAGAGGTGCTAGAGACACCAAATGCCGAGCCTGTGTTACCAAATGTTGGAGTTGATGTAGAACCAAAAGCTGGTGTGCTTGTAGCTCCAAAAGCAGGGGTGCTTGAGGCCCCAAATGCTGGTGTGCTAGAAGCACCAAAAGTAGGTTGACTTGAAGCTCCAAAAGGTGAAGAGCCAAATAGGCTGCTTCCAAAAGCAGGTTGTGATTGCTGAAATGAGCTTCCAAAAGGACTTGATGGTGTAGTTGATCCAAAGCCACCAAATGCAGGCTTCTGCCCAAACATGGATGAACCTGTAAAATGTGTTAGAGGATGTGAAGTAAATAGTTCTGATAAGAAATAAAGGAGAAAGGAAGAGCAAAGATGCTAATGTTGAATCCATAAATGAGAATACTAAGATGACCGTCGTATCAAAGTTCATAAGCAATTGAGTATAAAAATATTAGAATTAGAATTTATATGAAACTAATGTGATCATAGTCGAGAGGCATATACATCATGATTAAAATCAAGTATGTGTATTAAGGGATGAGCAAAGAAAACAACTGAAACAAAAAGGTCTACAAGAAAACTGATCATTCATATTTTCTGAGTACTTAAAATTTGTTTTCTACATGTGAAATCATAATAAGGAAGATTCTTGATAGAGAATATGCCATGGATCATTTTTATTATTGTAATAGCCCATTGGGCCTAGGCCTGTTTAGTTGAATAATATTATATAAAGCTGATGGAGAGGAGATAGGGGACATCGAGAGTTTTCTTTTCTGAGTTTGGGTTACGGCTCTCAGAGAGCTTGGGCAAGAAGAAACCATAGCTGGTTCTTCTCTGATTTAGGTCAGGGGAGTTTCTGTAAGAACTCCTCCTGATTTTCCATTTGTTCTTTAACTTCCTTACCACATGTTCTTTTTATTTCAATACCTAATATACCTACCGATTCCTAATCCTTGTTCTCTATTTTCTTTTGCTGAACCGATTCCAATCAATTGTACTCTATTATTACTATAAGATCTAAAAATGCACAATGTGTCAGCCAACAAATGTGAGTGACACACTTAAGTAATATGTATATTAATCAACCTGGCAATACCTAAGACCCTGAGCCTTTATTTAGTCTCTGCAGAAATTGTGCACTCAACAAGAAGTCAAGAACCACCACTGGAGAGTTAGAACAAAGATGTTGGTTGCAAGGAACCATGCATCACCACCATATAACACCTTTTGTACTTAGAGTCTTAAACACATTAAATAAGAATCAAATGTGATTACTAGTATCTTAAACAATCACACCAGAACATCTACACAGCATCCTTCCCATATTCTTGACATAACTGACGCTGATATTGCGGGCGGAAAAAAAAACCATATTGAGTAAAATATTTGGAGACTGAAACTTAAAAAAAGAAAAGAAAAAAAAAACTCATCCATAAGTGCACTTACCACCAAAAGAAGAGGAAGAAGCACCAAAGGCTGGACTTGATGAAGCTCCAAAAGCAGGCATTGAACTCCCAAAAGCAGGCGTCGACGAGGCACCAAAAACTGGTGAGGAAGCTTGAGTACCAAACACACCGGTAGAGGTGCCACCAAAAATTGAACCCCCAGTTTGTGGACCAAAGGGAGATGTGCTACCGAATGGTTTTGCAGCAAAAGGATTGTTATTTGTGTTGCTGGTCTGCCCAAAAACTGATGGGGACCCAAATGGACTATTAGAAGACTGCCCAAACGCTGTTCAAGAAAACCAGAAGCAATTAAATTCATGAAGTTATGATCACAAAACAAAAAAGACACTTCATAGTGGCAAGTTCCAAGAATCAGGCATACAATAATCCAGCACCATCAACATGGATTCAATCCAGTCAGCATGTTGCAACATGTATGTTTTAAATGCCCACATTCAATATTGCTAACTAAAAGTATCACATTTGCACAGATCTTAAGAAATCAATGTGTCATCCTCAGAAATCAGCATGACAGAGAGGTAGGTATTCAGTGATCCTTTTTATTCAAAGCTTTTCCATAGGAATATCAAAACAAAATAAACACGAACAGTAGATCATAAAACAAGTCATTACTTCATATAAATAGAACATCTGAGAGAAACATATCAGATTTAAATTTTCAATCTAGTATGTTCTAACTACTACACAACTATTTGAATAAAACATAGCAACTGAGGCCTTTTTAAGTTCCTTGAAGTATCATAAAAATTTAATTTGGAACAAACTGGACCCAGCTGTATGCAAACGTTACCAGAAACAGAGTTTACTTTTGCAACACGGTATGAAGGAGCTAAAAGGTGGTAAGGTGGGGATGCTTAAAATGTGTGAAAGATTTAGCTAATTTATATTCTAAGTAAAAACGAACATTGTTTGCAGATTAAGATTATACACGTACACATTCTCAACCCAAGTCTATGATGAATAATTACTGATGAGTAATGAGCTTCATTTGTTTTCCAACTTCAAAAATTAACACAGGAACATGGAAAAAGAGAATCCTCTATCTAGGGCCTTTGTACTTTAATGGTAAATAGATCAATTTTTCAATATTCAAATTTCAAATAGCAAACTAAGTGCAAAACAAGTGAAAATATTTTGTCAACGTATCCATATGCATATGTATGATAAGAGTACCTCTAATTCTCTAAACCCGTCAACTGTTTACCAATACCATGGAATACAAAATAGTGGTGTCTTTTTAGGTAACACATTTAGAAGAAGAATCAACTGACAAGTCATAGTAAATTTAGGCAATATAGACTAGCAGAGTCAAAGTATAAGCATGTGAGATTAATAGCTAAGATCATGGGGTGAAAATAGGGGGCTTGGGTCACTAAGAGTACAATCATATAGACTCGTAGTCTCGTATAAACCTGGTTGAGATGTGCTTGCATGAAAATATAATTAAAACTGTCATTTGTTTTCTGCAGGATGGCTTGCATGGAGCTCCAAGTATGGGAAGTGCAAGTATTAGAAGAAACAATATTGGATGTCTCGATGGGCTAAAACTAAAGGTACTTGTACATAAATCACACCAAGCCACTTGTATACACCCAGCAGACTTTTGCTCATTTAAGACTGTTAAGTTATGGAGCCAAAACCATGCCAGGCTCTCAAGTTTGAGCTTGTCACGAATCGAGTTGGCTCGGCTTAAGGTAAATTTAGGCACCGACACACCAGCTTGCCTAGCTTTTTCAAGAGCCAACTCATCTCATATTCTCATCTAATTCTACATTCCTATGCATAACAAAGTAAGTTGACATCTAACATTATCCTAATTTTCTTAAAAAAACTAACAAAATACTAAAAACTCCCCCTATACCCCGAGTATTTAGGTCAATAAGTTGGTTATGCAGTCAAAGGCACATCTCATGAACAGCCTGCCACGCTCCTGTAGTACCTAACGGTTAATCAAAGGGTAGAAGTACCCCTCTTTTGTTGGATGGCAAAATAGAAATTATTAGAGATGAGTTGAACGCTTCAGTTTTCATTTCAATGTATTATACTATAACAAATCCATGGAGTTACAATTTTTAATTTTCAGAATAATCACTTTAGAAAATATGAAGTAGCTTGAAAAACCAAGGACAAATGGGTGGGACTCTTCAGTTGCTTATTTCTATAACCAAGAAAAAGAGGTAAAACAGAGAGAAGATACTTGATTATAATGTATGAGAGCTTCACAAAAAAACAAGCCTTTGAAAAGGGAAGGACATGGATATGCAAAATTGCATATGGCATTAACAGAAAATCTCCATTAGTATATTTAAATAAATTAAAAACAGAAACTTAAATAGATTCAATAAAGAAGAGAAAAAGAAACTTACGGTTGCTAGAACCAAACATAGTTCCTTCGTATTAGTTCACACTCCACGTCCAACAACAGGCTCCCGATCTCAAATTCTGGAAAGACATAAGATACGTGCATATTCAAAGCATCTTAAATAAAGAAAACAAGTAACTTCAAACAGATGAAACACGTCGAATCGTCGATCCTGGGACAAATATTTACAAATTAAACTACAGGAAACAGACATACAGTGCAAATTCGTTCCACTTTGTAGTTACGGGAACGAGTACACCAGCATCTAAACTTCTGCAATTGTAATCAGCTATTCGCGTCTGTTCAAATTATCACACTATCCATCCATCCAGTCAACAATTTTAAAAGAAAAAACTGTCAACAGATTGATATAAAACCATTAATGCTAGGGTTGATTGAAAGCGAACTTATTGCGAAAATTAAATGTTGGTAGCTAATAATCGAGATACATAACCGATGAGAAATATAAGCTAGGGTTACGATCATACCTAAAGAGAAACGGATTGACGACGAAGATCGTAGATCTGTACTGTACGCAATAGGGAATTGCGTCGCCCTCGATTCGCAAGGAGAGGGATAGAAAGAGAGAGAGAGAGAAGCGATGTCTGTGAATAGGTCACACTGGCAAGGGTAAACAAGACCAAACACGGGTAACTCTTTCTAAGTTTTTAACCGTTTGGGTGATTAGCTTAACCCATACGCTATTTTTATTTTTATTTCATAAACAAAAGGCGTATAGCGTTTTTCTAAGTGAGCAATGCCATAATTTTCAAAAAATTGGTAGAAGTAAATTTCTATATACATGGTTGGTGATTTGGTGTCTTGGTGGTGAATCAATAGTTAAACCATTTCACTTTCAATTTTATCCGTAGATTTATATTAATTTTAAATCTCGACCGTTTAAATTAACTAATTTAGATGGCTGTTGAGTCAATCTCATTTGGATTCGTAACCATCTGAGCATGTTTTGCAACGGTCAAAGAACTACGAGTTACTGATTCATTTTCATCATGTTTTGTAACCATCTACTAAGTATTTAAAATTGATAGTTAACTGGTTAATAAAAACCGTTAGAAAAATACTATTCCTACAGATAAGCAAAAGAAAATTATGCATAAATTCTAAACAATTGTCCAAAAACTATAACAACACCGCAAATGACAGGGCATTGAGACCAGAATGACATTGTATGTTCCTTACAAATTAATCTTGATTATTAGTGAGTTAATATCCATGGTTATGCAAATTATGTTGAATATGGTATTTTTGTACACAAAACATGCACAAACTTACTTGTCATTTTAGTCCTACCCGTTACATGTAATCCTATGATATATGTTGATAGATTTGGGTGTTTTAAATGTTAATGTCGTCATGTAGCTAGTCAAATTAGACACATATTAATTACTTAGGGTGTGGAAACTCACTCATCTCATTCCATCACACTTTATAACATTAGTGTAATATTATTCATCCTTTGATATTCCACTTTATCATAATAACTAAAAAATAAGTTAATTATTATTTTTGTTTTTCTAAAAAAATGAGAAAAGAATATATTCATCCATCCATTTTTTTTTATTTTTTAGAAAAATAAAAATAGTAATTAACTAACAACTGAAATAAATATAAGAGTTACAATACTTCGTTAATGAAGAAAAAAATTACATAAAAATAATATGTAAAATATAAAAGTTACATAAAAATAAGTTACTTTTATTCATAAAACTTTTTCTTATTTTTTCTTTTACTATTAGTGTCATTTGAAGATTGACTCTCATTACATGTTCATGCAATATCAGTAATGTTTGATGGTATTGGTCTTGTTAAACAATTTTTCTCCATTCTCAACTCGAACTTCTTAACCAAATGTTGTATTTTGTCCTCCATATTTGATGTTTTAGCTTTGGTGAGTTTTTGAAAGCAAAATACCAAGTACTTGTTCTCATGTTTTAAAGAGTGAAAAACGAAATATGAGAACTGTTCTTTTTCATTTATCCCTAACCAGGATATGTTTGGGTTCTTCTACCTATAGCTTGTCATCAACGAAGTGTCGAGTGGACAATGGGCATTTCGGATGATGTTGCGTTAGTGTTGGACTCTGACGAAATTTAAAAAATTTGGCGGTTACGTTTGAGGCACGTTTGGAGGCATGACACATCATTTTTATGGTTTTTGAATCACCTTCCACCCATTCTCATGAAGAAAATGTGTTTTTCGTCGTCCTTCTATTTTGATTGTGTGTCTACTTCAATATATTGGCTTCAGATTAACCGCTTAGTCGATGAGTAGTCATTTGTATATACTGTTGAAAATAGCCACATTCCAATTCATGTTCTTTTGATTAGGATCGACTTGATAGACATTTCATCAATTTTCCCCTATTGTATGGTGAAAGTATTCAAGAACTTGTTTCAAAAAAACTAATATCCTTTGTTTTCTTTTAACAGCGCTAATATCCTTTATGATTTCCCAATTGTATAATTTTTGAAAATATTGATCCACGCCTTAGAGGACCCGCAATGGGTGATCATTATCACCTTTAACTAACAACATGAGGACCAAACATCGTTATACCCATTTCGACCGGCTCGTCATGTAACATCCTCAACTTGGGCCTAGTTGTAATTAGTACATGAGTGTACGTATTTAGTATAATAGATGAATAATTGTTGTATGTATAAGTAAGTTTTGTGAAATTAAAATGAATTGATGTTTGTTTTATGTGTGTTTATATATATGTACGTATGCATGTATGTTAGATATATATATGTATGTGTACTAATAAAGAAAAGAATAAATAGAAGAAAGAAAAGGATAAAGAATGGGAAAAGAAATATAGATATTTGTCCAGAGGCGGTTTGCCTCTGGATAAGATCTATATATGTGTTTGTGTATTTTAGATTGACTCACAAAGTCAAATATTGCAAACACACTCAAACACACACACTTCTTTCTGCTCTCGTAAGATTCTTGAAGAAGGTTTCTTGAAATTTAGAGATTTGAAGTTCTAGACCTAAAGCAAGGTTGGTATGGTGTTTGTAGTATAAATTAAACATGTATTATGCTAGAAACATGGGTGTTTAGAGGCTGGAGGTTGTGTTGGAGTTGAAAACTCCATGGATGAACATGAAGCTTACTTTCTAAGTGGGTTTCTCATGTTATGATGTTTTAAAAGGTTTTAATGTGTTCATAAGGTTCACATAGGTGGTATATGAAGTTTAGAAGTGTTTTAAAAGTGAAAA
>JAUEJL010082442.1:0-15124 GCA_032274825.1 Drosophyllum lusitanicum
AGTTTTAAAAAGTTTAAAATTGTTGTTCATGCTTCCGTTGCTAAAATATATTTTGAAAAACCGAACAAACCCCAACAAGAAGGAGAGTGTCCTGTGTATATATCATCTTGAAAAAGGAGCAAAGGATTGGAGTTTGAAGCAACCTTTGAAGAAGAATATAAGGTATGGATGCAAACCTCCGTAGTTGTTATCATGTAAGAATCCCAGTTTATAGAATGTATTAGAAAGCTGTCAAAATGGGTTTTCTTCACCCAGTTCTTGTAAAGGTCGACTAGATCAAGCAACTCACATTTCAGTGAGCTAAAAGGGATATTAACCTGATTTTTTTGATGTTGTCTGTGACGATTTTCATAATAAGAAACAATCCAGTGGAATTGGTAACACCATGCTAGCAAATGGTTGAGGTTTAAATGATTTTAAGACTTGCATCCCCTGTTCTTCGAAGAACACATGACCGAGAACCAAAAGTGGGTCTAAACCCACCAAATCTTGTTAACAATTAGATTAATAAAAAAGGATTTGTTTACATACTAATAGAAGTCGTGAGAAATAAAAAACATGAAGCTTGGCTGAATTTCGAAGGGATTTTAGAAATCAAGTGTCGACTGTGTCTGTGTTCTTATGGTCCGACAAAGACAAAGTATGGTCCGACTTATAATGTGATCCGACTTATAGTGTGGTCCGACTTATCATGTGATCCTGCGATCTGACTTACAGTGTGGTCCGACTTATAGCATGGTCTGACTTATAGTGTGGTCCGACTTATCATGTGGTCCGACTTATAGTATGATCCGACTTAGGATAGATGGTCCGGCCTAGTGTTGGCCCGACTTGGTATTGTCTGACCTAGTGGCTTATACTTTGGTTTTGACCTAGTAAATGTGTTGTAGGTTCTCGCTATCGGATTCGTTAACCGTGCAACTTCGTGAATTAATGTTATTGTCGTGTCGAGAATCAGGTGAGTCTCACTAACTTATATCTTACATTGTGATGCATGTTCTTATATGATAGCGTGTTAATTAATCGCCTGAGTGGCACAATCGCTTGAGTAGCATTAGATCCCTATAGCATTTTTATCAAACCCATAGTGTCTAATTTCATTTTCATCAACCATTATGCATCCTAT
Organism: Drosophyllum lusitanicum; assembly: GCA_032274825.1. NCBI lineage: Eukaryota > Viridiplantae > Streptophyta > Magnoliopsida > Caryophyllales > Drosophyllaceae > Drosophyllum > Drosophyllum lusitanicum. Next base: position 1,127 of record JAUEJL010082442.1, read on the forward strand.
GATTCATTATAGTTCTCAGTTTATAACACAATTTTGACAGTTGCAAAAATAATCAAAACTCCATCAAATCTTAATCAACGAGTGAAAACTCAACACCTTCAAGATTGTAAGAAGGAAAAGGATGATACCTCGTTCATTTCCGGTTGATTTAAAGGAAAAACATTAGAGAATGAACGATTTCTTATTATTCTTCTTCTTGGCAAAAACACACAGTTCTCACATACTCTCACTCTAAAACAAAGATGCAGCTACTGTAGTGCTATTTAGGGCTTAGTGCCCTAACTTTGGTATTTATACCTTCTAAACCAATCCGAGTGTCCAAACGCCCCCTTAACACTCTTAATGATCTTTGATACTAGAATATAAAGAAATCCTTTTAATTAGTTCGATGCATTAAAAATGATATTTAATTACAATTTGAAAAATAGGTATTACACTATGTGTGTTTTTGTTATCTTAATCACTGTCAGTCGCTAAAGAGGAAATCAACAATCGGCCCGTTATTGTTCATTGTCAATCAAGGGCAAAGAGTTGGTGAAGGCCTTGAGTGAGAGTATGTGAAAGTGAAAGATTGTGTTACATAAGAGAGAGAGAGAGATGTTTATTAATCTCAACTAGTTGTATTAATGAAATAATATTAGAAAGACAAAATATATTTTTGAGTTAATTACATTATTAGTCCATGTGGTTTGTTTAAAATGCCCCTATCCTAATTATTTTTCCTTTTATTTATTTTTAATTGGTATTAGATATTAAATAATATTTAATGTAAATTGAAAAAACTAAATGATCTCTCTCCTCCATTAAGCCTCGTCTATTTCTCTCCTTATCTTACATCCTCTCAATCCCAATTACGAGTCCGACCATTCCGTTCTCTGACCATCTTCCTTCTCCGGTGCATCAAAAGCTACGACTACTATCTTCTATATGGTCACTATTGGTCATTTTCCTTCTCCGCTACCTCAAAAAACTAGACGGCTCTTCCTAGGCGGTTATCGGCAAGTCACCTAATACATGATCGACCAAGTTTATCACTTGTGGTCAAATCGGTCCTAGGTGGCGTGTTCGGACAATGAAAGTCAAAAGGTCAAGGTTTGACTTGATTAAAAAGAAAAACTGAAATCAACTTTGCTTAACCATGGAAGATTGTGGAAATGAAGAGTAGAAAACGGTATGGACTTATGGTTTTATTTTTTGAGTTTATTAAACTAATTATGGACTCATGGTTTTTATTTTTCAAGTCTGCTAAACTTTTTTTTATGGTTATTAGCTTATTTTGTTAGGGTATTGGCGTATTGCTATTACTTACGTTTTTAAAATAAATTTCTTTATAATTTTCGGTCCCTGCCTAGAAACCGAACAATCACCAATTAGACCAATATATCGTTTTAAGATAGTTAGCGCTGTAAACGAACCGAACGGGGTTTGTTCGTGTTCGTTCGTTTAACTTTAGCCGAACAAATAAACGAACATGAACGGATAAACGAACTGATTTATGTGTTCGTGTTCGTTCGTTTAACTTTAGCCGAACAAATGAACGAACACAAACGATAAACGAACGAGCTTTTTTGTTCGATTGTTTAAAAGACTGGTTAGTTCGTGTATATTTTTGTTCATTCATTTAAATGATAAACAAACGTAAATGAACAATTATACACTATATTGCAAATCCAACATTATTAAACACAAACAAACACTATATATAAACACACACACACATATATTATGTGTGTGTGTGTGTATATATATATATATATATGATATAAATGAACTTAGACGAACGAATAACCGAACGTTCACGAACATAAATGAACGAACAAGAGCTCTGTTCGTGTTCGTTCATTTAATTAAACGAACGAAAAATCTTGTTCATGTTCGTTCGTTTATTAAACAAACGAACATAAACGAACTTCACGCTGAACGAGGGACGTTTTGTTCGTTTACAACCTTAAAGGTAGTCGATCAACTGTATACCGTCTAGCGATTTTTACAACCTTACTCTTCCCCAACCCCTTTTTGTATCTCCTCTTCTTATCTAGAGAAATAGTGTCGCACCATGATCAATCTACTATCCACAAACAAGAACACTCCAGCATTACTCTATCTCTATATTTGACGACACACCATGGGTAACCTCCACGCAACACCATCCGGTGCCTTCATAGTTATCGTCATATTACAAGTCATCAAAATCATCTTAATTTTTGTTCTTTGGTTATTTCATTTGATTCACATTAAGAACATAATTGTTGGGTAGTATCATTTTGATTTGTTGTTGTTTGGTTCAAATTATTTGATGATTATGAAATTATTTGATGATAGGATCATAGGAAGATGGTGGTCGTCAACCAGAGACACAAATCCAGCGAAGGGAAAGGGTTGGGGTATTTATATACTGTTTAGTTTTCTTAATTTAAATTAATTATTATTTAATATGTAAAGCAATTTAAAAAATAAAGAAAAGGAACATACAATAATTGGAATAAGCGAATTTAATCAATTAAAGCTGGACAAAGACAAATTTGCTAGAAATTCCGCTCACAGAGGACAAAGATGTAAAAAGTCGGATCCGGAGATCAAACTGGCATATCAAGCAAACCAGAGAGACAAAAATGTAATTAACTACGTTTTTAAAAAAAGACAAAAAACAAAGTAATTACTTCACAAAATTTAAAAGACCTCCGTTAATCCTAAGAAATACTCAAAGACCATACTTTAACAATTTTCTTAAAACAAATACCTTAAGTATATAATTTTAAAGGGTTTAGTTCACTAAAATATATCTAAGTTGTCACGTTTTGCTATTGTGTATATCAAACTTTAAAAATTTCTATTGAGTGTATCAAACTTTTAATTTGTTGCTATTGTATGTATTTTGGTTACATAAAAAAGTAAAAAAAAATTACAAGTTTAGTACATACAATAGAAAGTTTAATACACACAATAGCGACAAATTAAAAGTTCGATACATACAATAGATTATTTTAAAGTTTAATACATACAATAGCAAAACATGACAACTTGGATACATTTTGGTGAACTAAACCCATATATATATATATATATATATATATACACACACACACATGCTAAACATTATACCTTATAATCAATTTACAAAAATACACTATTCATTTCAATTTTCATGTTATCCCCCTAATAAATTTTTATTTTTTACCCTTTTAATTTATGTAAATTAAATTTGATCTTCAATTTTTGATTTCACGCATACATAAATTTTTATACCTTATAATCAATTTACAAAAAATACACTATTCATTTCAATTTTCATGTTATCCCCTTAATAAATTTTTATTTTTTATCCTATAATTTATATAAATTAAATTTGATCTTCAATTTTTAATTTCACCCATACATAAATTTTATCAATTTATAAAAAATACACTATTCATTTCAATTTTCATTTTATCTCCCTAATCAATTTACAAAAAATACACTATTCATTTCAATTTTCATATTATCCCCCTAATAAATTTTTATTTTTTACCCTTTAATTTATATAAATTAAATTTGATCTTCAATTTTTAATTTTCAACCATACATAATAAATTTTATCAATTTACAAAAAATACATTATTCGTTTCAATTTTCATTTTATCCCCCTAACAAACTTTTATTTTTCAACCTTTAATTTATATACATTAAATTTGATCTCCAATTTTTAATTTTCACCCATAAATAAATTTTAATTTTTTTACCTTCAATTTTTATAAGATTACATTTTACCTAAATAGATAATTTATAGTTTAGTTAACTACTTGATAAACTATAATTTGCTAAAAAAATAACTCTATATTAACTTCTTAGAGGACGATTATCAAACTAAATAATATGTATGTATATTACCTTCGAACAACAATCTTATTTATATATTATATATAATAATTTAAATTAATATGAACGTGATTATTTAAAAATCTAATCCGGCGCAACGCGCAGGTATATCACCTTATTAACATCAAAACTTATGAAAGAAAATATGTTATGTGTAACAGGAAAATAAAATCCGAATGCAATTAAATCTATACATTTAATTATTTCACAAACTTAAAAGAGAAAAAATACACAAAAGTTAATATGAATAAAACCGAATTGATTTGAATCTAAAGATCTTAAATATTTAGAATGTTCACGTTTTATTTTAAGTATTTGTATTTGAATTTTAGTTTCCATATTTATTCATATTAAATACTCGCCACAATATACTAATAAAAAACAAATCGTTAATATATAACGAGTTAACAATAACCAGTGTTTTGAGGCGGGAAAACATAAAATACGAATTAGTATTATTAAAACTAATATTTAGAAACAAATATTTGAAATAAATCACATAAAAAGAACAAAATGCGCGAAAATACAAAAACTTTTACCTATATTACTATTGTATGCAATTAACTTTATTTTGTACCTAAAAATACATACAACTTACAAATTTTGTTCATTGTATACAATTGGTAACCTGATTACCAGGTTACCGGTTATCCATTGTATACAATGAACAAACTTTGAAAGTTTTTTGTATTTTTAGGTACCAAAGTTCTTTTATTTTTGGTCAGGTTACCGGTAAGTTACCTGCTATAATAGATAACTTGCATACAATGAACTAAATCTGTAAGTTGTGTGTATTTTTAGGTACAAAATAAAGTTTGTTGTATATAATGACAATATTGACATAACTTCTTGTATTTTCGTGCAATTTGCCCCATAAAAAATCTAAACTATTAGAATTAGATATAAGATGAAACTTTAGTTTAATATTTAGTAGAGCGTTCATACCATTTGGTTCTAGTTCAAAATAAATGCTTAAATTACCAAAGAAAATTTTTCACAAATAAGGAAAACACTCTTATAGAAGCATTCTAATTTTTTTCATCCAAAAACATTTTACCATTCTAATTTTTTATTAAACTTGCAATAAAAATATACATAAAACCATTTATTATATAAAAAGAAACTTAAAATTTTGATCCTTGAAAAAAATTTTAATGGAGCCATTTTACTAAGCAATGAAAATTACTAAATTAGAGAGATTAGTATCTTTAATTTTCTTTTTAATAGGGTTTAGTTTACCAAAATGTATCCAAGTTGTCACGTTTTGCTATTGTATGTATCAGGCTTAGAAAAATTATATTGTGTGTATCGAGCTTTTAATTTGTCGCTATTGTGTGTATTAAACTTTTTATTGTATGTACTAAACTTGTAAGTTTTTTCTTTTTTTACGTAACCAAAATACATACAATAGCAACAAATTAAAAGTTTAATACACACAATAGAAACTTTTAAAGTTCGATAAATATAATAACAAAACGTGACAACTTGAATACATTTTGGTAAACTAAAACCTTTTTAATAAGTTTAACCAATTATTAGGAGTTATTGCTCCAAATATGAAGAATAAGTAAGGACTACTATAGATGTAATCATTTCAATTTTATCCACCATATATTGATATATATTCTAATGTAGAATGATGTCTATCAAACAAAATGAATTTTTTTAATATTACGAGTTAAAAATATATGTGTATATATATTAGATAAAAATAAAACGATTTTAAATATATAAGTATATTTAATTCAAATAATAATTTTTAACAGTTATTAGAGAAAAACAAATTATATATAGTTAAATAGATAAATATAGTAATAAAAAATTATCGAACCACTTTACCACTCCACAGAGGTAGAAATGTTAACATGATCATTTTTTCAGATTAATAAACATTAATATGAAGGTACTGTTTATTAAATAATAACACATCTTGGTAATGTATATAGTATAATTAGACTTCATTTATTTTCAAAATCGACATCTTTAATTTATCAATTAAGAGAAAATGTATGAAAATACAAAAAACTTTGTTAATATTGTTATTGTATGCAATTAACTTTATTTTGTACCTAAAATACATATAACTTAAAAATTTGGTTCATTGTATACAATTGGTAACCTAATTACCAGGTTACCGGTTATTGATTGTATACAATAAACCAAATTTGGAAGTTGTTTGTATTTTTATGTACCAAAATTCTTTTATTTTTGTTCACGTTACCGGTAAATTACCTATTGTCATAGGTAACTTGCATACAATGAACCCAATTGGTAAGTTGTGTGTATTTTTAGGTATAAAATAAAGTTGGTTGCATACAATGACAATATTGGCATAGTTTGTTATATTTTCGTGCAATTTGCCCCTAAAAATACGATTAACTTCTATATATGGGTAATTGTATACAATAAGTAACCTGATTACCAGGTTACCGGTTATTTTCTTAATTTTAAATTTTTTTAAATTAGGATATTCATATGTTCTTGATATTCTTTCAAGGTGTTTATCATTTTAACAAAATCAAATCAACCAGGATATCGTTTCTCTAAATCATAAGCTTGAAAATCGGTGTATAATCACACAGATCTCAACTTAAAACTCAATGTACAATTAGAAATAGAACAACATGTTCTTGAACAATAACAACATAAAAACCAAAATCTTAACAATAAAAGTTGCAAATTTGAAACCAAAATTTGAACACGAATAGAACAAGAACATCAAACAAGAACAATCTTACTCAAACCCTAATCTGAACAAGCACCATAGCAAATTGCGGATGGGTAGATCTAGAAGGATATCGGAATCGCATATTTAAATCGACCACAAGCTCTAATAGCATCTGAAATAATCACATAAGAAGCCGATCACATCAGAAACTTGAACAAATTTGAAACCCAAATCGCATCCGAAACCATTGCGTATGGAACCCTAATCAAACTTGAACAAAATTTTGAATAAAATGGTTTAGGGAAATTACTAAATCCGCCGCAGATTAAACGGTTGCAAGTTCATCAAATCCATCACAAATCTAGTAGAGGTTTATTGCAACAAATCCTTCTGATCTGTAAATTCATCAACCCTACTCGATTGCAGATGGGAGTTTGCCATGCCTCCTCAATTCAAGATGAAAATGTGTTTATGCAAATTGATTTGCAAATCGTAGAGTTCATCCGCCCTCATTGAAGCAAATCGTAGAGAGACCCTCACTTGTGTTTCTGCAAATCAATTTGCATAAGAAGCGTAAAAACATGTCCATCGAGATTTTTTGGTACAACTCATAAAACTGGATGGTAACCGGTAAATGAAGGTTAAATATATAAAATGGATCAAAATTACAAGTTGGTTGTATTTTTAAATACTAAATGAAGTTAGTTGTATATAATGACAATTTAGACATAGTTTGTTGTATTTTCGCTCACTTTGTCATTTTTAAAAATAAAAAGTGCATTATATACAATGAAAAATGTAAAATATAGTACATACTCAATTCATAGTCCTAAGGGACTAACTTTAGCCTTTGGATCAATAGCATCAATGGTCCATATTGCATTTAAAAATTTGGGCGGAGTGACATTTTCATAATTCACATGTGATGCTTTTACAAATCACATGTAATTGAATATTAAATTTTTAGAACTATGTTTTTTACATGAACTTTATTGAACATAACTCTATATACAATAGTAACTAAGATAAAGTTTATTCTATTTTTATGTAATTTACCAAAAAAAACATCGATCCAATCTCCAATGTGATGCATTTCGAATATTCGATCGATATACATTATTAGCTTTTATTATTAAATAAATAAATATAAATATTTCCTCAATTTGGAAAACATATAATTACTCTTTATTGATGCATATTAGCATTATTGGTCGAACCAAATTTCTATGAATATGACAGCTCAAAATTTTCCACCACTATACCACATGACCGGAGACTTGAGATGGTGGAGGTCTTGAAGGTTATTAATTAAAATTTGATTATCGAGTATATATTTTATGGATAAATTATGTGAAAATATAATAAATTATATCAATATTATTATTGTATGCGATCAACTTTATTTTGTATCAAAAAATATATACAACTTACAAATTTTGTTCATTGTATATAATTGGTAACCTGATTACCAGGTTATCGGTTACTGATTGTATACAATAAACCAAATTTGAAAGTTTTTTGTATTTTTAGGTATCAAAGTTCTTTTATTTTTTGCTAGGTTACCGGTAAGTTACCTATTGTCATAGGTAACTTGAATACAATGAACCAAATTTGTAAGTTGTGTTTATTTTTAGATACAAAGTAAAGTTCATTGCATACAATGACTATATTGACATAGTTTGTTGTATTTTCGTGCAATTTACCCTATTTTTAGGTACAAAATAAAGTTAGTGTATACAATGACAATTTAGGCATAGTTTGTTGTATTTTCGCTCAATTTACTCTTTTAAAAACAATATAATCAACTTTCATAATCCTCACATTTTATGCAAGTTGTTATATATAATGGAAATTATGACAAAGTTTATTATATACAATGGTAACTAAAAAACATAAAAGAAAGTTATTTGAATACAATAAAAGAAGGGTTTAGTTCATCAAAATGTATCCAAGTTGTTATGTTTTGCTATTGTATGTATCGGACTTAAAAATGTTCTATTGTATGTATCGAACTTTTAATTTGTCACTATTATGTGTATTACACTTTCTATTGTATGTACTAAACTTGTAATTTTTTTACTTTTTTATGTAACCAAAATACAAACAATAACAACAAATTAAAAGTTTGATACACACAATAGAAATTTTTAAAGTTTGATACACACAATACCAAAATGTGACAACTTGGATACATTTTAGTAAACTAAACCCATAAAAGAATTATGAAAATTGATTGTATAGTTTTTAAGAAAAAAAATTAGTTGTATACAATGGTTACTAAGGCAAAGTTAGTAGCATTTTCATACCTTTTTTTGTGGGTAAACAAGTCTAGTGCCCGGAACCATAATAACTTAAAAAATCGAACTGAAACTACTTTAACTGACTGAGAACTGAACATTATTAAAACTAACGGTTTGGTTTTAATTTTTTTCATAACCGATTTTATAAGTTTGGTTTCTATTTCAACTATAAACCAATCTAATAAAAATCGAAGCTAACCATTAATAATAATTTGTATTTTATAAATATAATTTTTAAACTATAACGTAGTTTGGTGATTGTAACTTGCCTTGATCAATATTTTTTTTCATGCACTAAACTTGTTATTCAATGGAGGTAGATAAACTATGTTAGACTAGTAATGGTTCGGTGTCCAAACCGATCCATACATACCTCTAGTCATAACGAACAATATCTTACTGTCAACATAGATATGATAAATCATGTAACTTATGGTAAAAAGTATGTGTTAGGGCCGGGGTTTGATATCTGGAGTTATGGACCTTCGCTATAAATTCTATATTCTCAACAATCATACTACTATCGCTACTAGATGAAGCTATAAAGAAATAGTTAAAGTGACATAAAGGTTAAGCTTCCATTGAAGTTGCTTCTTTCTTAAGAGCTTTACGGTTGTTATAAACTTTATCAACCAAAGAAAGTTTTTTTAAGAACGAAAGCTTCGGTTTTCAAGAAACAAAAGCTCGAGTTCTCATAAGCTCCTATAAGACTCGGGACGAACATAACACGCACATCGATGTTTAGTAATGTCCTACATTGGAAGGAAAGTAACTTTGTAATGTGTTTAATAAAAGTCTTGGACTAGTCCACTTATAGGCAATTGGTTTTGAGTTGAAACCCTACAAACTAACATGATATTAGAGCAATGTTCAGCCATGATTAGTTAAAGACCACACGGACTTCACGTAACATATAAGTATCCACGTGTTAAGCGCGGCAAAAAAAAGAACGCTACAGGTGACATTGTAATGTGCTTAATAAATGTCACGAGCTACTCCACTTATAATCAATTGATTTTGAGTTGAAACCCCACAAACTAACAGTCTACGGTATTACAAGATTGTCTGTGGAAGTCGTTTTTCTATATATAGTTCCCGAAGAAAAAGAATGAGAAAATATTGGTGTAAACTTCATCAAGAACATATAATTAAAGTGACGACCGATAATTCAAAAGTTGTGACTAAAGTCAACAAACAACCAGTGGACTCGTTACTGTTGAGTTAGAAGATATTTTTGATTGATGGAGAATTTATCTAGAAAATATTAGCACATGCGCACTACTAAAGACCGTTCGATTAGAGTGGTCGCGTTGGGTCTCTAACCCTTTAGATTGTTGTATTAGACTCTAAGTGTAAGTTTTGTCTTTTTGTATCTGTCTTCGTCTTGAAGGCATTTTTGGTTTCTTAGTGTGTGTATCCGAGCGATTATTTGTGAAATGAAATTACCTTTGCCTTTCAAAAAAAAACTAAAGACCGTCCGATGTTTCTTACACAATAAAAATATCATACATAACAACTTTATGCATCATTAACTTGTACTATGTGCATTAACTGTTTTATCTTATTGTGTATGACTAAAAATTGTTGTGTACGGATCAGCTCCCCTATAAATTTGATTGCATTATTATATAACTAGCATCGTACCCGCGCAATGCTGCGACAGTAAATAGTTTATGTTTAACAACATTTCACTTTTAAAAATGTAATGATATGTTATTCGTGTGATTCAATGTTACGAAAAAGTTTTCTATAACATGTTTGTTTTTTTCAAATTTTCTTTTATTTGCATCAGCTAATTTATTAATTTTAAAAATAAATTCTAAAAGACATTAATAAGAAAAAAGATTTATATTTATGAATTAAGGAGAGAGAATTTAATAAGATTTTGAAAATTATGTTGATGTGGGTGGATAATTGTATTTGTGTGAGAGAGTGTCTTAGTGTAGAAGAATATATCTTAAATAAATAAAAATTTAAAGTAAATTAGGAGAGAGAATAAAATGGTTAAAAATTGAGTGGATGAGATTAATTTAGATAAAATGAAAGGTCAAGATTTTGTCTTGATTGAATTTTAAGAAATCTTAAAATTAAGAAGGAAAGAAAATGTTAAGTGGTTTATATAATAGTATAGATAATGATATCAAACTTAACTAAAATATAAATAGACATAATTTTAAATGGTTGTAAGATCTTGATTTACTGACATTTTACATTCTTTATCAGACTAATATTTAACAACCTTTAATGTGCAGCCAATAACTCCTATACTCGATTATAGGTTACAATATTCAATGATGATTTAAGACTTTTATTTGTAACATATAATTGACGTACATGTTTAATTATTACACTTAACAAGGCTTCAATCTTGATCATCGATATGTTGGTATTAACAGACATATATATACTAATTTATTGTTCATATAATTAAACAAGTTAAGTTGTTACAGTCGGACTTGGAATTTAGTGATCCGAATGATTTTATGAGTCGAACCATGTAAATTCCTTGTGTCGTGTTTTTTGTTTTAGCTTTGGTTGCATACATAACACAAGTCATATCTCCAATCAAAGTGATCGACACAATTAAGTAGAATTATATCAAGCAAGCTATCCATCAGGCTCTCTCTGTATATAATTATTAGTTAATTGGGTCATGTATTTTTAGGTTATTTTACCTATATATTATATATGTGGTTACTAGCTGTTGTATTCTAAAATCCATGCTACACCCTTTGCTCTAAGGGGAGAGAGAGGTGAAGTGAGGTGAGAGGTGTTTAGGTAAAAAAGTAGATCATGTATTGGAGGAAGAGGTGTTTGGGTAAATTAACATGAATTATCAAGTTAAAATGGTAAAATTGAATACTAAATAAAACTTGAGGGGTTAAATCTTTTTAACAAAGCTTTAAGTGTTAAACAATTTGAAAAAGGCTTTAAGGTTTAAACCAAAAGAAAATGTAACTCTAAGGTCGAAACTCGAAATCATTTTTAAACCAAATTTCAAGGGTTAAACTATTCCAAAAAAACTTTAAAGATGAAATCAAAATAAAATATAAACTTTGAAGTTTAAAGTATTATTAATTGATATAAAAGTAAGCATGTGAAATGAATTAGAGATCGAATGGGGCCTAATTAACTTATATTTTTTTCTTGTTTATTTTAGTGAGAAGAAAAGAAACATATGGATTCATATGATCAGAAATAATATGTAGTTTAAGAAAAGCATGTTAATTTTGTGGATATTAAAATCCAAAAGTTTCCGGCCAATATTATATTTAATTGTATGATTAATTAAGTAACTATTATTGCAAAGTAGTATTCATTACTGATCATATGTATTGAAACCTTCATTATACGTCCACATCTAAGGTTAAAAAATTACTAAATTAGTTAATTAATTGGTCACCAAACTAGTAAAATTTGTTCCGATATACACTGTATATTGAAACTAGTTAATTTAAAAGTATATTGTTTTTATATTTTTATAAATTAAAAATGAATATAATTTTATCAGTTTTCTTGATTTTTATAATCTTACTTTCGCGAGAAGCGTGTTCTTTTTAAACCTTACCTTAATTATAAAACTATTACTTAAGATACTAGCTCAACAGCAAAAATATATTAAGAGTAGACTTGAGATACTACCATTAGTGATCGAGTGTGACGTACTGTTGTCTCATGAACAAAATTAACAAGAGAAAAGGCTAATGTAACTACGTAAGACTAATGGTTAAAAAAAATATTTGAAATTGACCAACTTAACCTAAATTAACCCAAATTAGTTTATAACGGTCAGATTTATTATGGTTTAAAAATCCTTAATCGGGATAACTCGAAAGCCCGAAGTCTATATATATAGAATCAAGTATTAGGTTAATTTTTATATATTTTTATTGGAGTTTCAAGTTAACCTGATTAACCCTACTAATGATTTTGTTAAGCTTGTGTTTCATTTTAGGCTTTAACCTATAACATGCGTGTTAATTAGTGGACCACTTTGATACAACTAGAATAAACTAGTGTAATACCCGAGGTGGTGCTCGGGTACTTTGTTTTAGTTAGATATTTATATTTTAAGAGATTAGTAGTCAATATATTTTTAATGAATTGGTTATCGATGAAAATGGGTCGATGTGAGTTGTATTTTATTTCTAAAATGTAAAGTTAAAAATATTTTTTTAAAGAAATATGAATAAAAAATGGTGAAGGTTGTACAAAGTGTATATAATATATACAAACAAATAACATACAAAGTTTTCGAACTATAAAAAACTTTTGAAAACTCACAGTTAAAAAAGAGTAGTTAGACTTAAAAAATAAATAACACAAAAAATAGAGAAAATTTGGTCATCAAGATATATATAAAACATGTTACCGGTCTATAAGATTTATAGCAAGAGCATGAAAAAAAATAAAAAGTTGGCATATCCAGAAATGGTACTTAAAGAACATGCAAGATAAATAAAAAAATATGTCTTTAAAAATGTAACACTAACGTAACATCCTATATTTAATTTTGACCGTCTCTAGGATCCTTGGTCAAATATAATCTCTGATAAATCCGTAGCAATTAAAATGTTCATTGAAAAAAAAATCAAAAAACGATTATAAGAATTATATTATAGCATTATAAATGTACAAGACATATTAAAGAAATCAAATCAAAGTCTAACTTACTTAAATTTAGATGAATAAGTTTAACCCGAGATGCATATATTATAGATCTATATCTCTTATTGTGACAACAAATCTAACTAGACGAATTTTCAGAGTATCATACACAACCAATTTAATAAGACCACCCCTGTAAATAAATAAAGTATAGTTATAAGTAAAGAAAACAAACTAACTAGGACATGTCCTAGTGGTATGAAATGTGTTATCCCACTGTGAGGTCTGAGTTCGAGCCTCATTGTGGGGGTTTTCGAAAACAATGGAGGAGGGTTTCCTCTCTCATGATGCGTGGCTTGAGGCTCGCATAATGCCTTATATAGATGTCACTGTGGACCCAGCCCACTAACAAACTTCACTGTTCAAAAAAATAAGTAAAGAAAACAATCTTATAATAAAACTCATACAACTATCAAGTATATAGCAACGAAATTCATATTTAATAAACATAACAAAAATTATAACACGAGTGTTGACTTACTTTGCATCTTTCAGAAATAGCTCACA
>JAUEJL010082453.1:0-15122 GCA_032274825.1 Drosophyllum lusitanicum
ATTGTACTTGGTCAAATTCGGGATCCCAAATTCCGAATTCTTCATCAAATTCGGGATCTTAAATCCCGAAAACTCTATTTTTGAAAATTTTGAGAGACTTGCATTACTTTTAATAATTTTTTATAGAAAATGCATTATTTTTAAAAAAAATTCAACAGATGTTAGGATCATTGATTCAGTTTCCAAAATGTATTTCCTTCTCAGTGTATCTCATATATGATCTAATAAAGATTCCAGCCTTTCACTTACAATTCTCTTTCTTTCTGTGAGAATTCAGAGTGTTATGGAGATCAATTTCTCGATAATCTTAATCCTGAAGTTGGCATAATACATTTTGTCCCCACTTCAGTGAGTCTCTTGGTTTCTTGATGTTTTATTTTTGTAGTTGAAATGTGTTTTTTTGGCCATTATTATCCCACTTTTTGAATTTTGTTGGTTTCTTGATGTTATGTTTCAGTAGGTGTATTGTGTTTCTTGGCCATTTTGTCCCAGTTTGAAGTTTTCATGGTTTCTTGATGCTATGCTTTAGTAGGTCTATTGTGTTTTCTTGACAAATATTGTTCCAATTTGAGTTTTTTTTGGTTTCTTGATGTTTTACTTTTGTAGGTAAATTGTTTTCTCGGCCATTGTTGGCCAATTTGAAGTTATGTAGGTGTATTGTGTTTTCTTGTTCTTGGCCATTCTTGGCATTTTAATCACAAGTTGAAGTTTTTGCGGTTTCTTGATCCTATGTTTTAGTATTTGTGTTGTGTTTTCTTGACAATTCTTGTCCCAGTTTGATGTCTTCTTGGTTTCTTGATGTTATTCTTTTGTGGGTGAATTGTGTTTTATTGGCTATCCCAGCCCCGATCTTAGGTTTCCTTGGGCTATTGATGTTATTTTTTGTGGGTGTAGTGTGTTTCTTGGCCATTGTTGTCCCAATTTTAAGTTTTCTTGATGTTTCCTTTTTGTGGTGTGCTATTTTATTAGGTTTTTCAGGTTCGAGTTAATTTTGAGAAGGATGTGAAGAAGGCAGAAGCAATGTGGGAGAGACAACACGAGCATGCTGCCGAGAAAGTTTATTCCATGTGCTCCGACATGGGTGGGTTCTTTCTCAAGGTTGGTGTTTGATTAAATTTTTTGCATCTTTTATGATGGGTGTTATCATTTAAGGTTTAGTTCATCAAAATGTATCTAACATTACATATTTTGCTATTGTATATAACTAACCTTAAATCATACCATTTAATATGCTAATTTTTTTGGAAGCTACCATTTAGTGTATCCAAAAACCCTAGGAATCCGGTATCTTTACCATCTCTAGTGCTGTAGACACCTTTACAGCAACCCTTTCGCCAGAGACATATTTTTTGGTTACTTTCCCCAAGGATGATTGAGTAACAACAAAGACGGTCTTAGAGAAGTTGCCTTCACTAGAGAAGTCACACTGCACTGATAAGTCGGTGGAGAAGATTGCCGAGACGACAAAGTCGCTGGAGAAGGTAAGATGGCTGGTGGTAGACTAGTAACCTGCTATCACCTTAGAGTACACTAAATGGTAACTTTCGAAAGATCGGTACACTAAATGGTAGGTTTTAAAATTGGATACATACAATAGCAAAATGTGTAAGGTTGGATACATTTTGGTGAACTAAACCTTATTATACATGCCTTTTTTTAAAATAAAATCTTCAAGTAGCTTTCCAATTGGGTACTATGATGTTAGTTATATGATAGGTATAGTTATTTATGCATTTTTGAGAAACCTAGAGTACTTTACATTTATTGAATGTGCCTTTTCGAAGTAATCATGGTGACGTGAAGAATCAAAATATAGCTTATTAAGGTTTATATCTATAGCATTAATTAGTTTTCTTTCGAAACTTCTTACATTTCTTGAAAAAATGTGATTATTTTAAAGCAATATAATCATGAAGTCATGATCAGAACCACAATAAGTCTTTTTTAGATACTCGAAATTGATTATTGTGACTTCAAGTTTGCAATAATCATTTAAAATGCACATCTAGACATCACTTCACCTCCGAAAGTAATAAAGAAGTCTTGGTGCTACCTCAACTTTTTCTATGATGGGTGTTATACTTTATGCCCTTTTGTGGACACCTAAAAGGTACAACTCGGAATGCTTGGTTTTAAAAGGTGTAACGCGCCCCAAAGCATTAAGGGTCCTGGAAGCGAAAGCGCTTGCTTTAAGCACACGAAGCGCCCCAAATCACAAAAAAATACATAATACTTATAAATTACCTAACTTCTACATATATGTCATATGCTACCTTATAGATACTTAAATTACCAAAGTGTTGATGCATATATTCAAAACTCACAAGTACTTGAACACCAAAATATATTTCTAAATTTACTTATAATTATAAATACTTATATGCCATTACTTGTAACGTGATATCAATTACCAAAAATAGTCTAAAAAACAATATGCATATGAGAATATCAATCTCAAAAGTGGAACTAAAGTGAGATCAACAAAAGTATCTTCCTAAATCCTCATTACTAAAAATCTTCTAAATCATCGTCATCATCAACTTAGACAACACGATCTCTTTCATCACTAGAAACTCCAATATCTTCTTCCAATCAACCAAGCTTCTACGAGATGGTTCATTAAGAAAAGTGAAGGTTCAAGGATGGAAGAATGAAGATGAAGATTCAATGTAAAAATTGAATGTACCTTATTTTGTTTTAGCAAATGAAGCTTCTTGGCCTTGGCTTGAAGTCATGAACAGCAGAAGTGGGGAACACCGTTCTTCATAAGTTGAATTGAAGGACGAAGATGACGATTACCGATAGTGATTCAAAAGTTGACTATTCGACTTTTTACCGCCGTGAAGAATCGAGTTTACCGCTTTGGACATGACCCTTCGGTTTCTTAACCTAATATTTACTAGCCGCTAATATCTAAAGCCCGTTAAAACTTAAAAGCCCAACCTAACCTAAACCTACTTAAAGCGCTGCTTCACGCTTCCCCTAAAGCATAGAAAAGCGGTCGCTTTTTGGCGATTATAGTAATTGTAGCGCTTAGGTACAGTCAAAGCGTTAGCCTTCAGCGCTTAAAGCGGCGCTTTTTTGCTCTCTTTTAAACCATGTCGGAATGGATGTTAGTGTTTTCTATTGCATGATGAAATGTAGGTGGTATAAGTTTGAGAGAAATAAAAATATACATAGTTTATTTGTGTGTTGTTTAAAATCAGGGTGCATTGGAGTTGTCGTTTTTGTGTGTTAAGGGAGTTGATTTTTGCATTATACTAATCTCTAGAGGTATTTTAGGAAGCAGTCTTTTTCCAACCGGGTAGAGGTATGACCGTCTACATCTTACTTCCCCATACCCCGCTCACGTGGGATTTGTTACTGTTGTTGTTATCTCTAGAGATGACAATTTTAATCCATTCACTTATGAGTAATTGATTACTTGTTTCGGGTTTCGTTTTATCTCTAGCGGCTCAAATGGGTAAAACAAAAAAGTTAGTTAAAAAAGGAAACGGGTTGAACTGGCCCAAAATGAATTATTGAATGCATATGACCTCATAAATTATTTATTAAAAATATCACATTATTGTTGAAATAATATTTTCTGTAATACACTAATTATCTATCTAGGGTTAAAAAAATTTGGACAAAAAGTGTGGGCCAACCGAACCCGATCCGCCCGACCTATAAAAAGAAAGTGTTTGACCAATTATTGGATCCTTCATTTAATTCACCTCTACTTGTTAAATAATGGAGGTTGAATCTTCATTTTAACCTTTTGAATTCTTTAGATTGCTCAAATTCTTGGGAAGCCTGATCTAGCACCAGCTGCATGGGTGAGGAGGTTAGTTACTCTATGTGATCAAGCTCCAGCAACCCCAAGTAACATGGTGCAACTTGTTATTGAGAAGGAGTTGGGCAAAACCATGGATGAAATATTTGAAAGATTCGAATGGGATCCGATTGGCTCCGCTTCAATTGCACAGGTATCTCATATTCTCATGTATTACAACCAAAAACTATAATTTGATGAATTGTGTTTATTTTATTGAATCTTCTAGTCAAACGCGGTATTAAACCCCAAGTGGTGTTATCCACTATGTGATGGGAGATATTTGGCTGTATTTATGGGTTAAATCGGATTTGTGATTTATTTCTAATGGGTCAAACATCGGGCAAAGTGCATTTTAATGCATAAAACCTTCTAAATCATTTTATTAAAAAATTAGATTATTATCTAGATTAATAAATTAAAATCATATTAAGACCAGTCCCATCCAAAATTACCCATGTTCACAAGTTACTCAATCTGGCCGACCCTCACATTTGCTACCTCTAGTTTCGTGTTCTTAATAACAATTATCTAAAGAAATGCTTATTTCAATCTTCCATGTCGTGTTCTTGCTCATACATGTTTTTATTTTTTAGGTTCAAAATCATATTAAACACTAGTTCTTTAAGACAGAAACCATTATGGGTCAACTCGACCAGTCCTATCCAAAATTACCCATGTTGACACATTACTCAATCTGGCCGACCCTCACATTTGCTACCTCTAGTTTCATGTTCTTAATAATAGTTATCTAACAAAATGCTTATTTCAATCTTTCATGTCGTGTTTTTGCTCATACATGTTTTTATTTTTTAGGTTCATCGAGCTAGGATAAAAGGGGATCAAAGTGATGTCGTTGTCAAGGTAAGTATACTTAAACAATGGTTCCTGTGTCACACTATCTAACAAGTGGCAAAGCCGGAAAATCTAGGGGAAGGGGGAGGCATGATCTATAATTCTTTCTTTATTATTATGAACTGTTTTTGTGTGGGTGGGTTTTTGGGAGGAAAAGAAGAGAGGGGGGGGGGGGGTAAATATATAAGTTATGGTTTTATATTGCAATTTGTATCACCTCTATCAATTATTAAAAGGCCTTTGATTATTACTGTTAACTATATTATAGGTGCAACATCCTGGTGTTCAAGATTTGATGATGACAGATCTTCGTAATTTAAAAGCCTTTGCATTATGTATACAAAAGACAGACATCAAATTTGATTTCTACTCGGTGTGTAAAGAAATGGAGAAACAGGTGAAGACCAATCCTACTTGGCTATATGAATTTGTTGATTTGTGGCGAGCCTTATAGAAATTAATATTATTACTCAAGGGGTGTTTGGATGCATCTTTTTCAAAGTGGTAACTGATTGCAACTTCAACAATCAGAATAAGATAATTGTTTGAGTTATGTTGGAAGTTGGAACTACTTAGACAATTTTGTATTTACCCAGTTTTCTTGCAGCAATATGTTTTATGTTCTCTGAATATGATTACCTTGGGACCTAAGAGAAGTAAGAAAATTACCATCAAAATCAGTTTTGCTTAACACTACAAATTAATTATTGCAACTTCAAGTCATAAAAACCAGTTGGTGCCAAACTGTATGGGTCAAGCGGACAGGTGGGTTGGGTGACAAAATATATATTATCTCATTAACAGTCAATTTTTTAATAAAATAATTTAGGAGGTTGGTTTGTCATATGCTAATCTTGTTTTGCTTCATGTCATTCAAGATAGGGTATGAATTCGATTTTGCAAGAGAAGCCGATGCCATGGATAGAATCAGAACATTTCTACTTAAAATCAATCAAAAGACGCCTGTCAAAGTGCCTCGGGTTATATGGAATGCGGTCACCAGGTGATTCATGTTGAACGTAATTCTTTTTTCTCATTAAAAAACCAAACAAAACTATAAGCCATTTTATACAGGGGGAAGCTTTTTGACTTTTGAAGTCAATCCTGTCGCTTTCTAATTTTCAAAATCTCCTCCTTGTCGAAATGATGCAAGCGGAAAAACCCTTGATTGTTTTGATATACTTGAATGCTAGATTGCTAGTCAAATGTCTAAAATACCCCTCAACAGTTGAATGCTCAGTAAACCGATTCTTTTTTTGATGCTGTACTGTTTTTTAAATTGCATAGGAGGGTGTTGGCGATGGAGTATATGGATGGGGTCCCAATCCTGAATCTTGGAGATGAAATTAAGAAAAGAGGAATAAATCCGGATGGTAAGATGGCAGCAGCAGCAAAGCAGTAAGCCCCACAGACTCAGAGAGTATGAAAGTTCCGATCGCCCTTTTATACTTAAAATACTATTCCCACACTCACCCTGTTCTGTTTTTTTATATTTTTTCCCTTTTATACCAACCACTATCGAGGTCGGGTCTGGTGGTGGTGGTGGTGGTGGTGGTTGTTGTTCTGTCAAGATCGGGTAGTGAGCCTAATTTTTTCGCAAACTGGTCTAAGATTACATGGTAAAAGTTATATAAGGGGGCGTACTCCATCACACTATCACTCACCGCCATGTCAGTTCTTTCCTCCATCCCACTCGCCATCACTTAAGCAACACATTAGGTCCTTAATCAGACCAACCATCACACTGAAATCTAGGACCCACACACTCCTTTCAACATCAATCGTACACACAACCAACAAAAGAAGAAAAGAAGAAATCAGAATCTCTCACCATGATCCCCATCACTTTGTCCCCCATCACTCGCCAATCACTTTGGTTCTTATCTGGTTTACATATTACATGTTTTGGGGTTCTTCTGCCTTTTGCAGTGTTTATTTTTTTGTTTTGGAGCTGATAATCAATTTTTAGGGGTAAATAATCAGTTTCATAAGAGCCACAACAAAAGAAAATCAAAAATATAATTACTTATTACAAGTGATTATCTGATTCCGATTGCTCAATCACTTGCAAAACACACTTCGAAACACCTCGTTACTGTATACTAGTTAGAGTTTGTTAGATATCATAAGCATCCTAGCAAAGATCATGGATGCAAGCAAATTGTGGAGCTTCGTTTGATCTTGTATTTTGTTTTTGAATGTATGTGTGACTGTCAATCTAACAATTGAGAGTTGCATTTGTATAAAATAATTGTTTAAGGGCTATCTTCCTTGATTTAACCAAGTGAAAATGTCACATAACTTTTGCTCACACCTCTTCAAATGCAGGAACATTTTAAAAAGTCTTACTCTTGCATATGGACAAATGATACTCAAGAGCGGATTCTTTCATGCAGATCCCCACCCTGGAAATATTCTCATTTGTAAAGGCTCAGAGGTAAAGAGCACAACCAGTTTTTCGTTTTTAATAATGAAAATACTGATGTACTATTAAGAATATGATGTTAAATTAATCACTAAAAGACTATCCAAGTGAATTTAAGAAACAATTGTTAAAAATTTAAGTAAAATTCCGAATATCATATAAAAAATATTACCCAAAATGTTATATCCAATATATATTATATTTGATATTGCATAGGTTGCCTTGCTTGATTATGGACAAGTGAAAGATCTTCCAAACTCTCTGAGGCTTGGTTATGCCAATCTGGTTCTTGCTATAGCTGATAATGATCACGCAAGGGCGTCAGAGGGATTCCGGTATAAATGTGTAATAAATTTTGATTAAAATTGGTATAAATATTTTTTATTTGTTTATGGACCGATGCCTATAACTATATCAGGGAACTTGGCATAGATACGTTTAGCTTGTGTCCAGATAAACAAGCAGAATTGTTTAAGCTGGCCCAGGTAATGTTCGATACTAAGTTGCCTCCCGGAGTCAAAGTTTTGTCGCCATTCTCAGAAGATTCTTCAATAAAAAAAGTTGCCGTTCAGGTATGCTTTTTAAATAGAGATGTCAATTTGATCAATTTACGTATGAATGGGTCAATTGGGTTTTTTTAGTATGATCTCAAACGTGTCGAATAAAAGAAAAGATAAAGGGGATCGGGTTACACGGTTGGAAATCATCCAAAGTTTGTTTTCTAGATTTATAATATTATTGTAATAAAATTAATAGTGTAATCATAATGATGCATTGTTATATATAAAAGATGGAAATTAAGTGTTTGCCGGTCAAGCCAGCCCCGCACAACCTGTTTTGGTCTCTACTTAAAATGACCTGTTTTGACCCATCACCCAACCGGCCCTCCATCTTGCTGCTTGAACAACATTACATGAAAAAGAAAACGATCTTTACGTATTTTGCATTTTTCATAAAATAGAACAATTTTTTAAACAACATTTTAACATTTAATGTACAAATTTACCTAAATTGTTCATGATCGCTTGGTAGGGATTCCCCGAGGAACTTTTTTCTGTTCTGCGTACGGTGCAATTGCTGAGAGGGCTTAGTGTTGGTTTAGGAATCAACTACTCGTGTGCTGAGCAATGGAGACCAATTGCTGAAGAAGCTTTATATCAGGCTGGAAGACTAAAAGGTGGCTTCCATATATGAACTCAACTCATTAAGTTTAAATATCCTGAAATGATGCATCTTTAGTACACATGGCGGAATGGGTGCATCAGGGCCGGTTGGGTTATGCGACGTAACATATTAGATGGGTCTAACTGCATAATTTTGGTTGAACCAAGATCATCCTCTAATGTCGAGTTACTTCTTCCTTTTGTTTCAGTGGAGGAAATGAAGACGAGAGAACGAAGAAAACGTGGTTTTCTGAGAAGTTTAACATGGTGGTGAAATGACGCGCTGAATCCAGCCATTCGTTTATGAACTTGTATAAGCAATTGTAGCTACAATTTACGTGTGCATTCTAATTTCAACATGTTAGGAGAATGTTTTTCTTACTGTTATAACGATCACTCATTCTATTGCATGAGGTTGAAAAAATTGTTTAGGCCTCTATATCAAATATGGGCCCGGCTAATTGTCCATCCCAGTAACGAGTTCAAACGTGTAAATTTTATGTCAAAAAGAATTGGTCCATTAGTTTGTTCGTTCTTTCATTCATGACTTTATGTTTGTGAATGTTTGTTTATTCGTCTCTGAACGTTCGTGTGTGTGTATAATGTGTGGGTTTGTGTTTAGTAACGTTAGATTTGCGTCATAGTATATTTATATATGTGTTTTTTCGTTTTAACATTTAAATGAATGAACACAAAAACAAACACAAAAATGTAATTGTTTATTTGTGTGTGTTTATTATTTGTTTGGCTAAAGTTAAATAAATATACACGAATAAGTGTCATTTGTGTTCGTTTGGTTCACTCGTAACGCTCTTGGCAACCTAAAGATAGTCCGCTTATTTTCATTTTGGCTAATTTTTTAAATTTATGACCAACTTTTTTATAAACAAGTTCAAAAGTTAAATAAATATACACGAATAAGTGTCATTTGTGTTCGTTTTGTTCCTTTTATACATAAAAGACCTGTGCAATCTGGGCTCGGCCACATGACATAACTAACGAGGGGGCATTAGTTTTTAGTGGATCTACTATATACATAGACCCGTTAGTTTTTTTGTTATTGCTATTTGATTATATTGGTCAGGTTTTATCTTTCTAAGCTTGAGTATTATTTTATCATATATATCTTTTTTGATTGCTTAGTAGTTTGATTTCTTGATTGTTTAGTTTTTTATAAAATATTTACATGCCCCCTCGATCCTAAGCGTTATGTGCTCAAAATAGAAAACATAAAAGAAGAGAGAAAACAAGAAATTACTAATTCATTGCAAGAATCTTTGAATAGATATTTTGTTAGACAAGAAAATGAAAATATTCATGGTAAAGAAAACAAATGTTGAAGAAGATGTTCAAAATCCCATAGATAATTGTTATGGGTTTATTGATAAATCTAATGATTTTGTAGAAAAAGATAGTGGATATCCTATTTATAGTTCTAATGATTTTGTCAAAAACAATGTATTTGTAGATAAACCAAGTGAACTGAATATCAACGATTTTTTTATTATTTAATTTTAATTTGTAATTTTATTTGTCCGTTGTCGATGCGTCAATAGTCGTCCATATATAGAATGCATGCACGTAGCGTCACTCGTAGCCCATAACGGTTTTGTTGGTCTAAGTCTTCTACAAAACATTAGCACGTGACTTACTACGTGCCCATCCTCCCTCTGTGAACCATTTACTAAATGCAGTGCATGTAGCAGCACACAGTACATTATCATTCCCCCCTTTTCTATTTCTTTTGCTTTTTTTACTCCCCTAAAATAGTGGCACGTGAGCTCCTGGATTCACCACGTGCCCCATGTTCTTGTCTTCTTCTCATTTCAAGGACAAATTTCTTGTTTCCGAATTCATTCATTGCATATGGAGTAATGATATATGTACATATATGTATATGTCACTCCATGAAGGGTTCAAACGAGAACTGTTTTTCGTACGAAAACGACGAAAACCAATCTTGGCTCTTGATTAAAATAAATCAATGACTAATAATTTTGACGGCTAATAATTGGCTTATTAATGACTAATGATTGACTTATTAATGAGGGTTATTTTGGGCAAATCAAGTCTCGCACATTAATGATGGTCCACCCTGACGCAATTCACGGTTGAGAAAAATATATAAATGACCAACATACTCCCGTTAATGAGTCATTACTGATGTTACAAACAGTTTTCATACGAAAACAGTTCTCGTTTGAACTCTTCTCGATGTCTATACAAGTCTAAAATCATGCTTAATCCGTTTCAAATTTGACATATAATACATGCATTTTTATTTGTCTTTATCTCTACCTTAAATTTTGCCATATGTTTCAATCTTAATGTTAAGTTGATGTTCAAACATACTTATTAAGGACACCAATCATATGATTGCTTCTACTTTTTTAAGGAAAACAAAGCAAACTATACGTAAGTTTTACTTATTTTGAGTTTAATTTTCTAGTTTCTTGTTTAAAAATTTAAAACCGGCCAATGAATATGATTTCTCATGACGTACGTCATAAGCTGGACCCAGCTCGAGGGTAAGTCACAATGCAAAAACCTTTAAAAATTGAATTTGATCATTCATACTCTCACGTTAACCATAGATCACTCGTAGTAATGACATGCATAATTGTCATAACTGACTGTCACGGCTGACTGTCACATCAGCTTTTTCAGCCTATGACTAAACAGAAAGTCATAACTATCATGATTAACCTCCACATCACAGTCACTATTATTACTAGACCCATATAATATTAATTTAGATTAATATGATTGGTTGAAAAAATAGAAAATAAAAGAAAATAAGCAACGAGCAACTGAGCTCGTCACCACAACGACGAGGCGCCAGATGACAAGGACGAACCCACCATAATTGATAACGAGGGAACGACATGGTGACGGGCTGGTCATGGTGGCTCATGACGAGCCACTACAAATACTGCTCTTAACAACCTCCCATACTCTAACTCGATCTTAACCTTGTTAATTACACATTTGCAGCACATAGAAAACCGAACTAATCGAAGCATAACCAAAATGAGTGAAATAACCGAACCAAAACATAACGAGATAATTTGGATCAAAGGCTCGCCAAAGCAAACCAGAATTACACAACTCAAGCCTTGCAGAAGAATACTCTTGCAACAGTGTCCATGACTTCAAGAACTTAAAAGAGTAAGGTGTTGTTTGGTTTGATGAAATGTTAAGAATTGGAGTTGAAATCTTGAAAGGAATTTGAATGGGAAGGAGGTAATTTAGTTGTAAATTATTTTTTCAAAATGTGTTGTATGTAGTTATACTATGTATCAAAGTATTTAATTATAAATAATTTATTCAAATATGCCGTATATAGTTATAAATCAAGTAACAAAATCATGAAAATATATTTTAGTATTAAGAAAACTAAAATTCTTATAATATAATCATAAAGTGATGCAATTGGTGATCAACACGTGCTTCTAACACAAAAGGAGGGCAATCAATATATCATGATAAAATGAAACTCAAGTGAGCAAATAATATCTTATGAAAAAATCGATTTTTACTAATTTATCCTTTAAAATATCATGATTAATTGATAATTTAATTTGCAATTGCTCATAGTATAGGAAAAATAAAATTATGACTCTAAAATGGGTTTTGAAAATTATTTCTTAATTAAATGTTTAACACATATACATCTGCTAATACTGCCTACATAGCCTACCTTCATTGTTGCAACTTCTTTACCTACTCATCTACCTTCAATTATGCATATATATATATAGTATCCATACATTTTTAGCTAACATTAAAAAACATAATATCAATCTATAACAATCATCAAAATTTGTCATAATTTATTTTTTTATATATTTGTGACCTAGCTAGAACTTGACTTTATAAAATCAATTTATGTGATAGTGTGAGTTTAAGAGTTTAAAATACAACTTAAGAACTTTGGTTTTAAAACAATATTAATGATCTGTAGGCAGATTTTCTAGTAGTGTGATAATATACTACGATAGTGATCAATACGTACGTACTTGTGCATATTTTTGAGAAACTTTCATAGTTTGAGTTATCGACATATTATATATGTATATATGTATTTCAAGCTCGATTTTCATATATCTTTACATATTTCGGTGATTTATTAGCAATACAAATCAAATTCACTATATTTATATGCTAAAAGGGTGTTTGGATGTAAGCTTTCAACACCAATGTTGCAACACTTCTTACTTATTGCAAACTGCAGCAATTAAGTAAGTTGCAATCATAGCAATTCCAATAGCAAAGAACTAGTTTTCATTTCACAAAGTCCATTTTTTTAAAGGCATAAAATTCATTAGTCATTGACTTGTGTACCTGCATGTAGTACATAATATTGTAATAAATAAAATTGAAAAATCTAGTAAATATAATCCTCTCTATATAACTATAAAATACGAAATATCTATATATCAAAGTTTTCGTTGATTTGGAATTCACAGTGTCGATGGGATCACGGGCTGCAGGCTATGCACGCTAGCAAGAGAATGGCTGAAGAGACGCCGTCGTCTTCAAGATGGGAGGAGCTTCTCTTGAACTTGGTGGTGTTGCCTTTGTTACATTGCATGATCATCTCTTTTTGGATCACTGATTGCCTGTGGTGGTGATGGTGGTGGTAATTTTGACCTTTTTGTTGTTGACTTTCCTTTGCTTGCTCTACCTTTGAGACCATCTTTGCAATTGTAGACCCTAAATTTGTTGAAGTTTTTCTTTGAGGATTTTGTGTGCATGGAGAATTAGCATCCATTGGCAGGGTTTATATAGTCACTGAGGCTTACTATGCTTAGGTGTTAAATTACCTAAATACCCTTTTGGGATCATCATATATCTAATTTATATTTTAGAGTTAGATTCGAATGATGGATCATGTGCTTGGGACAAAAATCAATGCACAATTATTTGGTTGCATGTTAATTCTTTATTCTTATCCTATTATGTATGATACTTTTAATTTGAAAAATTATATATCCTTGTATTATTTCTTTCTACTTCATCCTCCTACTCGTCATAAGATGACATGTAGACTCCACTAATTCTCTTTCCTCACATCTTTCATTGATTTTGATACATGTGTTGATCTTATGAGTAGAAAGATAAGTAGGAGGAAAAAGTAGAAGGATATATCATATTTTTTTAATTTTTATATTTTCTTGGGTCAGGATTTCATCTTCAATCTTTAATCTAAACAAATGTGAGTAGCTTTTTTAATTTTTGAGTCTTTGAAGCTAAAGAAAGATCTCTCTTATTATTTTTAAAAATTATGTGTGTATGTTGAAGGTTATAAAATGAAGCTATGCATGAGTGTTGAATGAAGAATTTGCAGATATTTGTTTATGAAGACATAAAAGTCTTATGTATTATTCGGTGTCTAAAGGAAAAAAATGTGAACTTTAGGCTACGTTTAGCAGGAGAAAAAATTTTTGTTTTTCGTTTTCTGTTTTTCTGTGAAAAATGGTGGAGTTTTCATTTTCTGAAAAAAAAATAGAAAATGTGTTTAGATAAAGGGGTGGAGTTTTTATTTTTCAAAAAAAAATAAAAAAAATGTTTGGTTGAAGTGTTTTTTCTTGAAAAAGTTGTTTAAAAAAGTATGGGAGTTTGAAAAAATTGAGAAATTTGTGAAAATGTGAGGGAGTTTTCTGTTTTCTTGAAAAAATGTGCAAGTGAACATGTTTTCTAATTTTTAGTTTTTTTAAAAAAAAATTCTGAAAAAATAAAGGATTTTTCTGAAATTGAACGCAACCTATAATTTTCCTTCTACATAACATCATGGTTGGCCCTCACCATGCCACACCACCTACTACCTTCACTTTGTAAGAGCGATGTGTGTACAATAAGCATGGCTTTGGCATGCTTATGTGTCCAAGCTATACCAATTTGAACACCATCTCCAACTATATGGTACCAAAACAAAGCAAGAATACTCTGTATCCAAATGTAGAAAGAGAGGGAGAGAGAGAGAAAAGAGGAGAAAGTAAAAAGGAGAGAGGATATTTTTAAATCAAAAGAGTTTGAAGCATGCGAAGCGTGAATAGTATTGGGGTTTAAGCACTAAAGCATAAAACGAGGTATGCTAATGTAGCATTAATGCTGCTTGAAACATGAAATGCCCAAACATATATACACGCTATGCTCTAAGAGTGTGAAATGATAGAGTGTGATGGGTTGACCATATTGTGGTCAAAGGAGTCCCCCGAAGGATGGATCAAGCTAAAAGGGTACAGGTACTATGTGAGCGCATAGAGGTGGTGGCCACCACTTTAATGTTTATGTGATAGGGGTTTGAATGGTAGATCTAGTAGCAATAAAACACTCTTTGGTTCTTTATATATATATATTTTTAAAATTTCATTGTTTAGTGAGGTATTTAGTTGGGTTCTATAATTCAACAATTAGGGAGTAATGGAAAGTGACAACTACAGGAGGACAGATCGAGCAGGGTGGTGGGTTAAGTAGTAAGGAAAAAAAATGATATGATGATATAG
Organism: Drosophyllum lusitanicum; assembly: GCA_032274825.1. Classification (NCBI taxonomy): domain Eukaryota; kingdom Viridiplantae; phylum Streptophyta; class Magnoliopsida; order Caryophyllales; family Drosophyllaceae; genus Drosophyllum; species Drosophyllum lusitanicum. Next base: position 14,767 of record JAUEJL010082453.1, read on the forward strand.
TAGAAATGATAGGGAATGACCGTTGTTTATTATTATTATTATTATTATTATTATTATTATTATTATGATATAACGTTTATAAATTATCAAATCACATATAAGAAAAGTAAATTTACGAAATTACCAAAACAAAGTGTTTTTCTAATGCAAAGTAAACTTCATTAAAGAGACAAACCAAACAAGTTTTGCTCTCTACAACACGTTAAATAGGCTATAATAGTGTATTTCTCTTTATCTTTTATAGTTTTCCCAGTGAAGGAGAGGTCTCGGGTTCGAGTTTCTCTGGAGGGTTTCTTCCTAGGAGTAGCTGAGGGTCACTCCCTCGTTGGTGAAGCAGCCCTACCGAATTAATTAGG
>JAUEJL010082464.1:0-27243 GCA_032274825.1 Drosophyllum lusitanicum
CGAGGATAATGAGCACATGGCATAATTGGCGTAGTGGACGACGAGCACAAGAGGTCCATGACGAACTCGTCATGGCCTCCCACTACGGGTGATTTTAGAGTTTTCTCTTTTCCTTCATCATTGTAAATTTTAATAATAGTAATTGTTATACACAAAAATAAAACCAAAATTTACTCAATTCCCAAGTCTTGAAAGATTTCATTTTATTTTTAACAAGTCATGTTTAAATGTTGGTTTTTGTATCTTGTTCATCCTTAATCAATCAAATGGTCAACATGCGACCATTTTATATTTTTTATTACAAATCTTATCACATGAAATTCTAGAAATGTATCCCCGGTCATCTATAGAATTAGAATATAAAGCCTTGTAGAGACAAAACTCCAAAATGCTTTGCTTCTATCTCTTCTTCGTGAGTTATGAGCCCGTAGTCTAAAGCTCCGACTATGTAGTGTGATAATCGTGGAGCAAACTATCTTCTACCATTTCAGTATTTCAAGCACATACTAAGCATGTCAAATTTGATTCACTTGGTCACAAGAAAGTAACATATAATAAGCTCAAGATTCAGTTCATCTCTTAACATTAGTTACTTGCTAATGTTTTTTTCCAAGCCACTGCCTACATCGAGATTTGTATCTTCAGATCTAAGCTACTTGTCGTCACGATCATAGCTCGTGAGATCGTACTGGATGTAAGTGGTACTATGTACAAACCTAAAGATTAATATGTAAATATACAACGAGCTAGATTAGAGTCATAAAACCAGAGATTTTAAATACCATGTGTTCTCCTTCTCTATAAACAAAAAAAGCTATTATACCATGTCTCATTATATAATAATACATAATATTTTTGGCCATATAAAATCTATTTGTTTGCTTGTAGTTGTTTTTAAAGTAAAAATTTTAATATTTACATCTAAAATCTAAGCTTTGTGGGGACAATGTGAAAATTATTTGAAGTGTAGGGTGTGGGCCTGGTGACAGTGTGTTTTTAAACTCAACCTTGAGGGATCCTATTGTACAAACCTATAAAGTGCTCTCTTCCTTTTGATTGCAACTTGCCAATTTTACAGCTTGCCAACTTGCAAGTGGCCAAAAGATGTGGTGGATTTAATTACTTTTTTTTAAAATTTCACAAACTTAGAAAATAAAATAAAATAATCATTTTTTTAATTACTCATATTAAAACAAATGAAAAAAAAATCTACATATTTCATCATTTATTATATCTTTACATTATTTGCTAACATTACCTAAATTTAGTGATTATTACTTTTTACATATCATTTAAATAAGAAATATTAAAATCGTGATAGCAACATCACCTAATTCTAAACAAATTATAAAATAACAAAACCTTCTTGCAAAATACAAGTTAAAATTTTAATTAAAATATTAAAGTTAAAATGATTTTCAATATTTAACATATATATATATATTATTATTATTATTATTATTAAATTATATATGTTGAATTAGAAATTGTAATTAGTGGGAGGAGGTAATAAACTGATAAATAAAAAAGGAAAAGGGAAAGGGAAAACAAGAACATCTCATTTGGGTTGTCAAACGGAAGCTTTAGGAAGAAACCGAAGTCAACGATAAACCAAAGATCGTGAGACGAAGAAAACCCTAATAATCCGAAATTAGGAAGAACTAGGAGCGTTGCTTCGATTCGATTTGTGATCTTCTATTTTATCTGATCACATTGCCTGTTTTTGAAGATCTTTACTGCGTCAACAGAGGTAAACCTCGATTCAAGGGTTAGTTTTTTGTAAATTAAATGGTTTTGCTTAGTTTGAGCTTTCAGTCATTCGTATTTGAGAGAATGTAGGTGAGGGATACTTGATTACTGGTTGATTGTGTGATTGATTGCTGCGATTGGATAAATAAGAGTTGTCGGAGTGACATGCAAGGAAGATTTGAATTGTGCGATTAGAAATTTGTTTGACTTGATTTTCTTGTGATAAAGAGTGTCGTAAATTGTTTTCGATGGTTTTTAAGTGATTGCTGTTAACTCTGGAAGCTGCTCTCTTGCTAGTGTTAGCTCTTGGTTTGATTTCTTGCGATTGATTTATATGTTTATAGTGAGAAATGATAATTCTGTTATGATGGTTATATATGTTATTGAAAGTCTAGATTTTGGTTTGATTTATTGCCATTGAATGTTTTGGACATTTTTTCTTATGTTTCTTAGTTACTTATAACAGTGGAGTCATAGTTTGAATTTAAGGTCCTTCACAATTTCCATCTTCAAGGTGTATTAACTTTGAGACGATCATGAAATTAGAATTTCTGCACTTTGACTAAAGTCAGTTTAATGTCCCAAAATCAGCAGACAACAAAAAGGAAATCGAATAGTTGACATGGAGAAGTTAATGAGTAAGATGAAACAGATTATTTGGTTTATTCTATCTCTTCATCTCTTGTACGTAGTTAGAATAGATTAGTGCATGTTATTTTTATTCAACGATTTAAGGTTCCAAACAGAGTTCCTTGTGTGAAGCTGTGTTCAAGTTGTTTTGCATAGTCATCAAGGTATCACTTTCTGTATATTTATTAGTCGTAGATATGGGAATTTCAACCCTCTTATCTAATATTGGATAGTTTTTGGCTGTCTTATGTCAAATGGGTCAAATTAAAAAACTTACTTGAACAAGAGGTTGAAAGTCGCCCAAAGTCTATTTACAGCTTTGTCATAATCCAAAGATTTATAGTATTGGTAACAATATCGTTTTTGTAATAATGTTGTTAAAATGGACAAGAAAGTTTTAGAAAGGCGAACCGACCTGGTCCATTTTGACATGTTGCAACCGTCTTGCCACCTCTAGTTAGAAGGCATATTATTATGATAGCTGTTGTTATTTCTTATAATATCTTGGGACATTGAACTGTTTTTAGGCCGTTACTTGGCATCTAACTGGCTACCATATATATTTACTCATTTCAAGGCTACCTTTGTTTTGAAAAGTTCTATTATTTGATAAACTTTTGGTTTCAGCTTTCAGCTAGGATCTGTGCTCTGGCTATGGCAAACTCCAAGGGACCTTCAACAATGAGAAGTATGATGTACAATGGAAAACACTCTTTACTCCCACCTAAAAGTCCATTCCCGAGCATTGCACCATCTTATGCTGATTATGTCTCAAATTCTGCAATTGGGCCAAAAGGCCCACCAAAGTATAGAGATGGGGATTCCCATCATCAACGTACTTCCTCTGAAAGCTTTTTGATAGAAGAGCAGCCTTCTTGGCTGGATGATCTTCTTAATGAACCAGAAACTCCTGTAAAAAGAGGGCATAGGCGATCATCAAGCGACTCTTTTACGTACATGGAAGCAGCTAATGCTGCCCAGACTGAATATCGAGCACAAAATGAGTTCCGAATGAGAAATTTGACTTCTGCTCCTTCATGGAGATCTCAAGACTTTGATATATATAAAGATTTCCGGAACCCGTCTTTTTATGCAGACCCGAATGCAGTTATTAAAAATAAGAACCGGGCATGGGATTCATCACAAAATGCATTAGCACATTCTACTAGTTTAGCTTCTCCTAAGGACAACTTTGTTCTTCAAGCTTCTATATCCTCAGGTGCTTCACGAGAGGTTGATGGGAATATCTCCACTACAACTGAGAAGAAAGATCCTGTTGATACTGGCCGGCAAGATGCAGATAGTTCTGAAAGAAAAGATTCTTCTAACAACAAGGCTTCTGCATCTGAAACAGACACAAAACGTGCCAAACAGTAAGCAAACCTTTTCTCTCTTTCGGTCCTTTAACACACAACGTTAATTATAACTTTAGTTGTTCATGCTCCAGTAATCAGGCCAAACTATATGTCCAGAATCTGGAAATAAAGTATACCTTTCAGAAGCTTATTTGCATTCTAGTCCTTTAATCTATAATGTACAGCTGTTTCACATTAATGGATTTGGTGTCAGATTGGACTTTCCTTTTCTATAAATCCTGTACTTGATAGATATTCTTACACTTTGTCAAAGATTATTTTCTATTTCTCTGGGATTCATGTGAGACAAATGGCCCCGTCTAATAGTTTTCCTAAATAGTTGTACTTTAAAAATAAGTTTTGTGCTGCCTATCCCAATTCTGTTTTTTTAATTAATATCCACTAGTCAGAACTCAGAAGAGTGAAACATGACTACATGCTAAATTATGGTACTTAAATTAAATGCTTTGGGAAGATATTTTCCATATCTGGATTTACAGGAATCATAAAGCTAATGGTGTATCAACTAATCCATTAATGACCTAATACAGGCAATTTGCTCAACGTTCGCGGGTCAGAAAGCTTCAGTACATTGCTGAGCTCGAAAAGAATGTACAGGCTTTGCAGGTAGGTTTGAACATCAAGAAAATCTTTTTATGGATATCTTGTATTCTTTTCCTACTGGGTCATGTTGTATACTTGTATCTGCAGGCAGAAGGTTCTGAGGTTTCTGCTGAGGTGGAATTTCTGAACCAACAAAGTCTTATTCTGGGCATGGAGAACAAAGCACTAAAACAACGTTTAGAAAATTTGGCTCAGGAGCAGCTTATCAAGTACAGTAAGTCTCTACACATATCTTTCAGCCTTTGCAGCTAAACCTCCAGATTTTAGTAAAGCATCCCTAACCTTAATATGGGCACAGGTTCACTTATATTTGAGTTAAGGAAATATACATGAACATAGACATTCTGTTACTTTGTAGATATACTAGATATATATTCACCACCATATGATGAACCCAAACAGCATTCTATTCCCGTTTCCCACCCAAATGGAATTTGAATGGATAATCATGTTTTGGTCTTGCTGTCAAATCCTGGGACAAAAAGAGTACAAGACATTTGGTTTAGGTTATATGCAGAACTTGATCAAGGGATTTGAATGTTGGTCCAATTTTTAGTTTTAATTCAGATCTGTTATTCTGTTAATATTCAATTCATGTGATTTTAAGAAAAGAAAATTAGTGGACTGCTATAGTTGTACTCGATCCAGTATAACTTCTTTTCTCCACGAAGGGAAAAAGGGTTACTAGTTCTCCTGGAAACAGGAGACTGCAAACCTTCTATTAGCAAAACTATAGGTGGCAGGTCAAAATAGGTTCAGTTTCAAACAGGGTAGTTTTGATACAGGCCAAAACAAGCCAGGTAAGGTTGGATTGATCCACAAACACTTCTTTGTCCAGTTTTTAATTTATATAAAAAAAACTTAATGTGTTAATCATGATTATAAGAACACTTCATTAGAATAAGAATATAGATCTCTGAATAAAACAATTCCGGAGGTTGTACGTGTCAAAAAGTTTGTGATATTGGGATATTTTGTATTGGATCTTTGTAACACTTTGTCTCAATCTTTGATTCTTATCTAATAAAATATGTATTTCAAAAAAAAGTTTCAAAAAGTAAACTTCGGGTGATTTTCGACCCATTTGACCCCTTGCCTTCTTAAAGATCTTCTTTTATCTAATTTGTTTGAGGATGAAGCACAATCCAAGTTGACCCATTTGTAAGTAAATAGATTGAAACTGTCACCTCTAAGCAACACCAATGGGAAAAAGCACAGTACTTGACTGAAATGTGAAAACTAACCTCATGTTTTCTCAGTGGAGCATGACGTTCTGGAGAGAGAGATTATGAGACTGCGAGCTTTGTATCAGCAACAGCAACAACCACAACAGCCTCCCCCCAGCCACCGGCGAACCGCCAGTAAGGATAAACTTGATGCTCAATTTGCAAACCTTTCTTTGAAAAGAGACTCTGCTTCTACACGTGATGTTTCTGGGCCCCTCCACATCTGATTACAAAAGTTCACAATGCTGCATCCTGACTTTTCTAATGCCAACATGTTGTCATCCCAACAGCAAAACAAACTATTTGCAGGTTTATTTACCTTTAGGGCTCGTGTTTAGTAACATTGGCTGTCAGTCTATCGAGCTTGAGTGTTTCTACTTTGCTAATTTAGTATCTTGCTCTGCACCTGGTAGGGGTAGTCTGGGAATCTTCATTTCCCAGTTGAAGACTTACCGGAGGTGGTAACTTTTGAACGTGATACAATATATTTCATGTTCTTTCGTATGCTCATTTATAATCGACTTTTTATCATCATTCAACCTTAGTTTTCTGCAATATGTTTGAAAATTTGTTTAATTATCAGTAGTGAAAGTTGTATTTGTATAAGTTGTTCTGACCTATCTGAATTGAACTTGCTTTTAATTAACTGTTGTTGAGCCTTCATTTTTGTAGGTTTTACCAAGAGTTCTTGGTTGCTACTTCTACACATATAGTTGAGGTGCCCTTATAATCTGCATATGTTTCTTATTAATAGTCTGGTATCTTGGTGCAGCAGCTGTAATATAAAATAAATAAATAAACAATAAAAAAATGAGAAGAAATTTAAGTGAGAGTGAATACAACCTCTCACAGGAGAAAACTGTTTTTTAGCAAGAGTGCGTGTAGTGGGCACGTCATGTTCCCTCATCATGGTCGCATCTGCAACATGGTGTCCGTGACGCCATTGTCGGTTCTGTCATTCCTCTTCGTCCGCATGACGACCACAACGAACTTTAACATTTTTACTATTTCCAACATATATTTACAGTGAGTGCAGATGAAATTTAAAAGAAAATGTGGATTTAGTCATGACAGTCGGTCATGCTGACGTGATTTACAGTCATCACTACATACTTTGAAAAAGGGTAGCAACGTCTTATACATGTTTCTTTTCTGTAATTATAACATGGTTACTTTTCCGGATATTTTAAGATTTGGATATATCGATTATATTGTGTTGCATTGAAAAACAAATCAATTTAAAAGCAATTTTATAGACAGTAAAAGTTTTGTTCAACATTTGAAGTATCGAGGGTTTGTTGACGGTAAGGAACCATCAACCCGTAAGTTTTCTTCAATGAAAGCCGGTTTAACGAACAGTACGAGCTCGCAATACGCAGATGAGGCAAGCCCGTGGTGTTCGCCCGGCAACTCAGCTTTGCTTGTGACATGCTTGCTATCAACAAGCTCTCGTCACTACAACGAACATAACGAGGCAGAATGCTTTTTTTTCTAATCGCATGCCAACGGCTACAAACCGAAACCTAGCTACACATATATGTCAATATGTCAGCTACATATTCGCGAGTATGCACTTAAGCACATATTCATTCGCAACCTCCACAACAGCAATGTTGTCATCCTTCTCGTCAACGAAGAGGTAAAACGGAAGTCTTTGCAAGTACGGGAAAGAAAATCTTATAGACCAGATGGAAGAGAAGTGTTTAGCTAAGTGTTAGCTCAATGTATCCGAGGACGAAATCATCGACAACGCTCAAAGTGCAACTCTTTATGGATACAGGTTCAAGAACAATACAATGCTCTTGTGACATGACAATGTACATGTGACCAACTTAATTCCAATTCTAGGACCTTAAAACTTTAAATTACCAATTCATTAGATACTATACAAGAGTCCTTCAAGGAAGATTTTCTGGCGTACGGGATGAGGACGTGTGATAATAAACAAGTGCATCATATCGACACGGGAAAACAATTTTCATCCTACGAGATGTGGGAGTTGTAAAGAGTTGCCAAAGTGAGCGACTCATCCGGTGGTGGTCATTGGTAGCAAAACCAAAAAATGGCCTAAGTAGACGAACCGATTGTTAATCTCAACGACGCTGATCACGAAAACGAGCTATTTGGTGACAATCGTATTCCTAGTCCACTTGGATGACGAAGAAAAGATCAAATGTATTTTGTCAACTTCAGGGACGTCTTCGTGTTCATTGCATGCAGATCTAGTTGAACGATTTAAAATAATAGCTCATTACAGTAACAATTTATAACCAAGTTGAAGAGGTCGACTTTCAACACGCTGCGAGAAGCCGGATGAACTCGGTTGATGTTAAACGGGTAGTGATTTTATCAACTCCAATGGAAAGGATATCTGAGTATGATTTTAGTTTATTAATTTTTATTATCATAATATTTTTATTTTTAATGTGATGTGAAGTTAACGTTGACAGTTGGTTGGAGATGGGTATTGCCCTCACCTTCAACAGGGGATCAATGGTGTTTGTGTGAGAAAAACTATCTTAAGTGTTACTAGCTGCATATATCATTTTTCGGTATTTTAAAATTAAATTAGAAAAATATCATGTTTTAAGGTTTAATAATAAATGCTTATACGAAATTCTCCGTTAAGTTGGTATTCCTTTGACCTTTCCCCGTTTCTTATATTCGCCGCCTATCTCTCATTACCAAATTTGAAAGCCATTGCAGTTTTCTACTGATCGGATATGGCGAAGGAGGTCAAAGAACCTTGCAAGAAAGAAGCTTGCGACATTCAATCTTGCCTCTCCAAGAACAACTTTCTTCCCCAAAGGTTTTCCTTCCCATTTTCAAATCTGTTTTACACACGATTTTCATTTTGTGCTTAACCTAATTTTGACAATGAATCCCTCGTTTCTTGTTCGATCAATCACCTGTTCGTACTTTGCTTTGTGTTATATGATTGATACAGTAGTTTATTACTTCTTTATTATGTAGCAATCGATCGCTTCTTACGGATTTCAATTGCAAAATTCCCTAAATTGAGTTCATCTAAGTCTAGAAATTTACAGAATAATCTGACTTTTCAAGTGAATTACGCTTCAAGCTATGCAGTTTTCATCGGATTGATAGTGTATTTAGGATCATATAGCAAAGGTATTCCAAAATTTTAGTATAAACTCGTTAAGTTTTAACTTTCTTCACACCCTTTGGAGATTCTATGGCCCTGCCTCTATTAATTTGGATGTGGAACTAGTCTTCATAAGTTAAAATATTGGGTGCTCTTTTTCATCTATAGGGTTATATGGTACTCAATTTCTTATGTACTGCCTATTAGTTAGAGAAATAAAAGTCAAAATACAAGTGTTATAACTATTTCAGATGGAATTCAGGCAATACGGGACTAATTGTATCGACTTCTTCCATCACTTGTGATCATTCATTAAAGATTTCTTAAGATTTTTGTTATTTAAGTTAACTTTCTTATAGATGACGTTAATATTTAATAATACCTTTTGATGGTTACAGGTGCATCAGAGTTATTCAATTACTACAATCATGCTGTGAGCAATGCGAGTATAAATCCACTCATTGCGGCTCCGTTTCTGGTCTTCTAAAGCAAATAAACAAGTAATATATGTACTTCAAACAAGAATGCGGCAGGGAATGAAGTTCTGCTTCTGTCACTTGAGAAAAACTGAGAATCATATAGTGAGTTTGACTTTTTTTCCCTCACACTTTGTAATAATTTAATCACGTTTCTTTTGTAATTACACCTTCAATATTCTTCCAACCCATGAAAAAGCACTGATTTTAGGAGGGAAGTCCTAGTTTAGAGTGTGCTATAGGCGGCAAAATGGGTGAATCTTAGGAGTTGGCTTATTGGTCAAAAGGAGTAATTTTGGTAGAGGTGGGTTGGGTTGACCCCAGAACTCTTTTGTTCATTTCTCTTTTATATATTTTTTGTGAACAGTTTATGTTGAATTTGATTTCGGAAATTATGTTGTAGACGTTAAAAATACACTTTGGCAGATTTTCTAGTTGTTTCTTTGTTCAGTAAATTTGTTGATTTAATCCCTTCGATCCGACGGAAAATACAACTTAAACCAACCCCTTCATAAGGGAATGGGTCAGAATTTTCACCTTTTAAGTTTGCTTATCTATGTTATGTGAAGTGAAAGGTCAAAAGTCCCATACTAGTTGAGTTTACCACATATATATAGATTAATGTAATATTAGGTGTTCTTTCTCCTAAGATATGACAACCCCCCTTTCGGCTTACTCATTTATGTCCGATCTCAACTTAGATATATGGTAGAGGTAATTTTTAGCCAACATCTTATGGCTTATAAGGTTTCAAACTTCTTGCTTTTCTGGTAATGAGGGATGAGTTGTTAGTATTTACAAACTCCCCTACTTAACTCATTCTTTTATTAGTGCGGGATGTGTTGTTGAATTGTTGAGTAGTTCCATTAGTTATGCAGAAACTGTTATGCATACATGGGATCAGTTGTTCTCGGACACATGTTGCACCAACTAATACATCAAAATGACGATATGCTTAATGTTGATCATGTGTTATTGCCGTCATAGGTGCATCAGATTTGTTCCATCACTGAACTTTGGCTGCAAAACTGCAGGAATAAATGAAGACATGGATTCTTAAAGAGGTAGGAGCTACATTGGAGTATGTACCATGATCAACAAAGGTTGTCGGTTTCCTTTGTAATCAAATTTTTATTAAAGAGGTTGTATACTAATCTAGTTTGTAGGAATTGCTAATGTTCTTCAAGCAATAGTTGTGATGTTCTGCAATTGATTTTCTTGATCCTTGATGATGGTACCTTCTTCCAGTTGGGTTTTAGATGTTTCACCATGGATTTTTGCTATTTGCAAGTGTGTATTTTAGAGGTGTCAAAATAGAGGGGTTAAATGGTTTAGGCAAGTAGTCAAAACATCTATTCTTGTTTGGGTTGATTTGGAACACATTTTATCTAAAAAATTTAAACATTTTTTATGCATTACTTATGTTAAATATGGTTACAAAACATAAATTCCTATAGTAATATCTATTTTTTAAATAAACTAACTTTACAACAAGTTGAGCAACCCATTTGACTTGTTTCATTTTTAGTTAATTTTTTTCTTTTCTGCCCATTTCATTAAACTACCCACATGTAAGTAAATAATTCCATATTGCCACACTAGGTGTATTTGATTATATGCTGCTTCTGTTTGTCTTCCTTTTCTGTAGATGGAAAACATTTCCTTTTTTTGAAAGAAAATTTATACTCCTAATCCAAACATACTCTAATGGCATCAAATACAGACCCTCAAACCAAATGAAGCACACAACTTATTTAATACTTTAGACTCGACTCATTTGTCATGTTTCGTGGTTGGTGGTCCTTTAAAACGTTTTTTGATACCCGTTTGAGTCGAACCATTTGCTTTTCAATATCTTGTTGAAACACCAATGGTCAACCATGTTCTTGTAATTGTATAGATTGGCCTTTAACAGCTAAATTCAAGGCTATCATCAACATAAGGAAGTTCCCAATTTCCAAAACTGATTTCTTCCAAGTCCTACCTAAACAAGATGCCTGGGGAACAATTTTCCTTTAGTTCCTTCTGTTGTATCCAGGCATCATATTGAGTAGAAAAATTGTACAAATATGAGCCCCCAAAAAAAGAGAAAAAAAAGAATATATTAAGGGGACCTCATACAACTAGTGTCCTGTCGTCTTAGAGTCAAGGGGATGCTTTCATGATCTATACCGTCTTCCTCATCCTCCATGTGCTTTGGAGGTCGCACTGCCAAAGGTATCGGACCTGTAATTGAGCATATATCAAGAACTGACTCTGGTAACAGAAACTATAGAATTGAGTGGAAAAATAGCCCGACTTGAGTAACTTGTCAAAGCATATTCAGTTGAAATGGGTCATTTTTTAGTATAGGTTGAAATGGGCTGGGTGGAGTTGAGTTGACCACAAACACAATCTTTATTTCTCAAAAAAATATATATATAATAAATAATGCCTTAAATATGATGCTAAAACAATGTTAAGTTAATAATGATTTAAATCTTTGAATAAAAACGATTTAGGAAATAGGGTTTTGGGCACTTCTAACCTGTTTCATCACTTTGAGATCTAAAAAAAAACAACCCAAAGCGAATCGTTCATAAGAGAATGGCTAGAATTTCACCACAGATTGAAAGCAACGTGCCAAATCTTACTTATTTCACCATCTACATGAAAACCTAATTCTTGATCTTTGCGGGTGTTTTTAATTAACATAGATATGGTTACCAAAAAGGGTTTATCTGATTCTGCATGAGTATTTGAAAGTGAAACCATCTTAATAAAACCCCTGAAGAATTCTAGACCTTTATGTGTGCATATGAAAACATGAATCTGGTTACAAAACGGGTGTTTACGATTATGCGAGGCGGTGAGAAATTTGTCTTTTATGTATTATGGGTCAGTCGTGCAGAGACCTTAAGCTTAAAACATGATCATTGACATAAAGAGGTGAGACAGCATACCATCAACCATGTCTTTGGTTTTGTGAAGAAGGAAGGTTCCAGAAAGGATCGTCACAAAGCCACAAAGTTCTGTGATGATCTGAGAAGGATTCTGCCTATCCCAGTCCTGTTCACAAAAGTAAATTAATACCATAAACCTAATTCGACGTTAATATAAACCCTACATAAACAATATTTTTCATCTAACTATTTGCATACACAAGGAAACAGATGAAGTTAGCTGGGACACAAGTCACCTCTACTGGGGAAGTTCTAAAACTCTTCCTATTTTTTATTTCCCGGTGAGCAATGACCAGCTTGAAACAAAAATCGGAAAACATAGTAGATGGTACCTATTGTAAGCATGATGTTTGTGTTGGAAATTTGCTAAAAAGAAGTTTTAATAATTACATGAAGACTGATGAGTCACCAACATGGCATCATGCAAACAACTCCATATCTTAAAGCGACCCAATTGTATGTTTATATCAAAAGAATAATGTCTTCATGACGATATCGTAAAAGAGAGAGAGATAACACACTTAGAAATTTTCAGAATCGCTTGGGTAATTTAATGTCTGATTATACATGCATACTCGATGCTGCCTTCAATTTGACTTTTTACATAAAAGCAACGCAAAAGTTTGACCCATACTTTTTGGAAGTAGCATTATGTAACCTTGTTCTAACATCACACCACCAATATTCATGTTAAACTACACAAGGTGCAACCAGTCAGCTATATTGGTGGTGTACAAATCAAATTTACAAATTGCCCCTCTGCTTTTATGATTTATCACATTGTTAGGAAACTGAATTTACTTTAAATTGGCAAATAATTACCTTGAACATGATCACACTTGCCAAGATTGTAAGAGATGTGAACATAACATAGTATATGGGGGAGACAACAGCCGTATTGAAGGTGTCAAGTGCCTGTAGTCAATAACGAAAACCAAAGAGATATCAACAAAAGCATCACGGGCTTAAAAGAGATTATTTAACTACAATTGAATGTGAAATAAACTTAGATACTGTTGTTGATTTATCTATTTCACATTGATTCATTACCCAGAATATGAAACAATATAACCAATTTAGCTTTCCCTCTGAGAAAGAAATAGGAGTATCAAATATAATATAAATTCTAGGAAAGAAATAGGGAGTCACATTACCTTGTTTAAATAATTCATTTGGGTGATGACACAAAGCAAAACAATGAAAGTAAAAGCCCATGTCTGGGGATATACTAGCTGATTCATTCCAGATAGAGTAAGCTTCAAAGCAATGCCAATAGCTTTCACGCTCATCACCTGAAACAATAATTTTTGAACTGAACGTGTAAAACAATAATTTCTGAACTGAACGTGTAAAACGGGGATGACGTGATAGAGGTGGCAATTTCAACCCATTAACTTATAAATGGGTTGATTGGGTTGTTTTCTATCTCAAATAGGTCAAATAAAAATGATTCAGCTAACAAGGGAATGGGTCAAACAAGTTGAAAGTTGCCAGTGTAATTTCAATGCATACCTGTGAAATCACTGTATTCAAAATTTTAAATTATTATTGGAAAAAATGTTTATGTAACCATATTTAACGCTTTAATTATAAATAAGAATCTAGAAAGGACAAAAAAGTATTTATGGCTCAACAACCCAAATAGAACTAGAATGACCCATTTTACTCGCCCTCTAATATGAGTGATGAGCAGCTTGTAAGTAAATAAATACAGCTAATGATACATACCGACAAAGAACCTACTAGCGAACAAACTCCTATGTAGCACATTATGTGTGTCTGACCATATGATGGTATATAGTGAAATACAAGTATAAAAACAGCTACCAACACCAATACTGCATATAGAACGAAAGCTGCACAAAAGATAACAGTAGTATACATGTTAAGGAGTCTAAGCTAAATGATAATAGGATCTTAACAGAAAAGGTAATCATTATTAAGAGGCTGATACCTGGCTCGGTAGCAAGATCCCATACTTCTGTCACTGATTCAATAGGACGTTCTTGAGGAGCATGTAGAACAATGGTGGTGGACCCAACAACACATAGAACACAACCAAGAATTCCAAAAATGTGTAGCTTTTCTCGTAATATAATATGTGCAAGTACCGCGCTGCAATACGACATGATGTTTAAATAATATTACAAGGAGGTGAAAACAGATTCATATGTAGGTTATGATTTTTGTCATGCCTGATAATAATGCTGAGTGCCCCAAGAGGGGTGACCAGAATGGCTGGTGCAAAAGCATAAGCTGCAAAATTTGCAATTTCTCCAACAATCACTGTTGACAAATTTGGATAGCAGTCTTAGTATTTGCATTAAGACCAGACCTCATGTAACATGACCACAAATTCAAATACTTTCTAACAGAAAAATAGATAAAGTAGTCACTAAACTTTCACAAATTTTTAAATTGCATATCATTACATAAAGTTTATCAATGACATGTTTACATTCACACAACAATATCAAGCGCATCATTCCTGTCCAAATTTACAAATTAAATTCAAATTGAGGGAGTTCTTGGATCATTAAATTTGGAAAAAAGAAAAAAAAGAAGACAAGCCTTTACCATCACCTATAGCGCATGTGCATTCGTAAAGTCACACCTTAATTCAACTGAAAATGTGTAACGCATATGATAGTCAGAATTCTATTATGCCATTGATTATTTTTTTTTATTTTTTTTGGTTGAGGTATGCAAGTGAAGAAACCATAAAAGTTCGAAGAACTTCATAAATTCTGCCCTTCTTTGAATGAAAAAGAATTTTCTTTAGCAGTTGCAAAACAATAAAGAACAATAATGAATGAAATCTCAACAGAAGTTCAAGTATCTTGTTTTCATCAATAAGGTAGCATTGCTTATGGGACTATAAAAGGTGTTGACAAGTTTGAAGGCATTGAAAAAAACACTTTGGGATCTATACATTCCAGAAGAAATACATAGTATATCTGTATATGAGATGCAACTTTTGTGGTATTAATAGGGTAGTAGCAGGTTTAGTGAGTATATCTTCTCATAAATTGTATAAGAAAAATTATTGTTATTATCTGTTAAGTATTCAATTATTTTCCTTGCACATCATTAAACATCAAAAAACAAACATACTCACTCGTTATCATGCCTACCCACCATAGAGGCTCGTATAAGTATGAGTAACCTCCAACTCCTGAAAAAAAAGTAAAATATTGTTAGCAGGACAAATTGACCAGGGTTATTAGAAGTATATACTAAAAGCAAGACCATATGGATGCATCACAAAAGCTAAATGTTATGTTGAAAATTGCTAAAACAGACAAGAATCACATAGCTATCAGCTATGTCCATACATTGTGTATCTTAATTAGAGCGTTTTGTGAGTTTTTTTTTTTTTGGAAAATTGAGTTGAAGAATGTCTTGAAATTCACGATTCTATTTCATTCACAAGTGGACCTTTGTTCGTTCACAATTGAACATAGGATCACTTTATCTGTGAATTTCTAGACATTTCTCAATTCAAATTTCCTGAAACCTCTAATCTAGATGAGTATAGTACATTCACAAATTTGGTTAACTTCATGTGATCCCAACACAATCACTTATATCTCATGGTTCTCGCTTTTAAGTGGTTCGAGTTTGAACCTTCCGTATATGCTAGTATGTAAGTGTGTGTGCCTCCATGTGTGAGTGAGTGAGAGAGAGAGTGTGTGTGGGGGGGGGGGGGTAGAGGGAGAGATAAACACACACACACACATACTAGCGATTACCCTTGCAAAGGGGTGAATAGTTATTCTAATTTTATATTTGATTAGATGGGTCATTTAAAAAACCCACAAATGTTTATAAATTCGGTTATGGGTTCTTCGGGTTTATGCTTCTAGTTACACAACCTTTTAACTTAAAATTAAATTATTTATCATATAATCAGATATTTAAAATGTTGTTTTTGATAGATTTTATTTTCGTTTGATTTTGAATTTGTATCTAGTGTTGTATAGGTGGGAATTAGTTGCATTGACTTGATTTTTTAATGATACTTTTTATTAAAGAAGGTTTAGTTATTAAGATGGTATATAATAATCTAATTGGCTTCATTTCCTTTGGTCAATGGTTTCCATTTTGTTTGATATGAGATTAAGACATAAAGTGATAAAACCAAATGCTTTATAATATTAGTATAGAGAACTAAATCGAGTTTGATCCGGGTTGGGCATTCAACAATGAACAATTTGAAATCAAATTAAAAACCAATTTGTGGATTCGAGTCGGTTCTAACCTTGTTACAATTTGAATTAATTTGAATATGAATCAGTTCAAATATTGTTTTTCGAATTGCATCCAAATACTAAACACCCCTGCAACAAACTATACAAATTTAAAAGATATATATTATATATTTTACAAAGAAGTGACTGATCCATGAGTAAATACACTTGACAGGAGATCAGAACTTCCAAGAAAGTAAAAAAAAAGCATTTTGAGTTACAAAGAGCTTCTTTCTTCTGATGATGAAAAAAAAGATCCCTTCATTGTATAAATGTTATAGAGTGGAAGAATTTTTTTTATTAACAGTGATGAGCTGAATTTCCATCCATTCATACAACATGCATAATAATCATCTTTGTTCCTTGTACACAATCAAAGATACAATGCTATCATCATCCCTCCAAGCATGAACAAGTTTTTCCCAACTCTTCTCAATGGAGATTGATAGGACCCAATTACCCAAATGATATTTTATTGTAAAATTTCGAAAATACCAAACCATATACAAAACAAGTATGCTTTCAAAAGGCAGCTATCTCCACAAAATGACCTATACTTTTGAGAGGCAGGTTCACCACAAATATGATTAACTCAATCCAAGATCAAAAATCAAATTAACCATCATACATGGTATTCCCTAATGGTATTTTATTTTACTAGTTAACTACGGAAAAGCCATCATTAATTATTCTAATTATGAAAATACCATTGTGGTTTAATTTACTTATTAACCTAAAATAATCCAAGTTTAACAGATATACTCCCTCTCTAAGCTATTTCAAAATAAACGATTCAACACGTGGTGAACGAAAACTCTTCTCCTCACCAGATTGCTTTCCATGTGATTACCCCAACTTTCATTCAAGATGTTACTAATTATCCAACAATTGGCTCTTGAAGAAGCAGCATAATCGATAACCCAAACCTCAAATGGAAAGTTAAGAAGAAAATGATAACCCAAAATAGAATCAATTAATAGCTTCTACAGCTCAATCTTTTAGTGACCATTGAACTTAGAATTCTCAGCAACTATCACAACTCTAATCAATCGGCCAAAATTTAGTTCATAGAAATCTTCATTTTTTGTTGATAATAGAAACATTAATTACTGATAAGATTGGATCGCCACGGTAGAAATCACCACAAAGCAAAAGGGGAGATCGACAATTATTGCTAACTTCAGATCTCAAGTTAACGCAGTCGCCGAATAATTCTACAGAATGATGAAATCTTACTGCAAACTTTTCAACTTAAAGTCTAACTTTACCTTAATAATCGGAAACTTAATTAACCTAGGTGCAGAACAACCACTAAGTTCATTCCATGAATCAGAAGCAAATAGAAACAGAAAACGCAGTTTAAATTAAAATTGTGATTGAAGTATAATCACCTGCTCTAATACCAGAAGCGCCTGCTTTCTTGAGACCCTTTTTCTTAACAATGAAGCTAGCACCAATAAACAAACTAGAAGACAATGCTAAAACCAAACCCTTGATATTATCAGCAGACATACCCCTGTAAGCATCCTTCCAGCTGTGGGAGGCCATCCAACATCAAAATCAAGAAAACCCTTTTTGATTTTTGCTTTCAGAACCCCATTTCTTGGTGCTTTTCAGAAGAAACAGAGAAAAAGAATGTTGCAGAGTGAGGATTTGATAGCAGAATGGTGGGTTTGAGATGAGATCCAGTGGATTGTAGTTGTAGGTAGGTGGCAACAGCTGGAGTGTGGGTAATGTGATGGGGTCTTTGCATCAGATCGGGCAAGAGATGGAGAACAGGAAGAAAGAAAGCAATATGGATTTGGTTTTATTATGGAAAAAGCAAAAGTGGTAGTGATAATATTATAGGTTTTGGGGAGTGGAAGAAAATGGAGGACTTTTGTTCGACTCTATCTCAACACGTCTAATCGATTACTCCTTCCCTTTTTACTCTATCTCAATATGATTGGATAGCATTAAACTATACAATATATAAACAAATCGAGTCCGAGTGAAGACATTCATCGACCGGTCTTAATGTTAACGTAAAAAAGGTAAATTATGTAATCTAAAGTTAAATTGCATGTGTTAGGATTTGATACTTTGATCCCTAAGCCTCTATTATAGATTTTATGTCTCTAACTGCTATGTTACTATCGCAGGAACCAAGTCTGATACAATGGTACTTGTTAAATCAAGTTTGTTTATTAGGTTGTTTTAAGTTCCACATCGAGCTCGACTCGTCTATAGCTTGTAATGATCAGTCAAGTTCGACTCATTTAATCTCGGATATTAATCTTAATTTTTTATTAAAATGGTATATATAAATATAGATATTAAGCATTTAATATATATTACATTATATATAAAGTTTGTTTAGATTTGTGAGCTTGAATGAGTTTATCCTTTAAGGTTGGACATCGGGTTTGTTATTAAATGAGTTTTAATCTAGATAAGACTCATTTAGTGTTTTTAACTATCCGAGCTTGAAAGTGTCGCTATTTGCTCGACTCTTTTATATGTGTAGTTATAAAACAAATTGGTTGAAATGTTTTATAATGCAAACCGGAAATTATTATCAACAACATAGTTAGAATTAATTAATGGAAAGGCGGTCTTCCTCGCTTGCTCCAATGCAAGATAACGAGAAGTGGATTTGCCTGGGATGGGCTCACTTTTCTGCCTTTTCCTCCCACGATTTCCTGATCGAGCTTGTGTAGGTAGATGTTATCTGGTAGGTTTTGTAGATAGTTCATTATTATTTCTAATCTTGTTGATGATTTAAATAAGAAATATTTATCTTATTTTCATCGTCTATTAAATTATTAAAAATACTTTTATTTTTTAATTACAAAAAATAAATACCGTGAAAATTTTTCTTTATTTGAAATTACAAATTTTAGAAGTTGTATCTTTTTATTCAAAGATTCTCTTTTAGCATTGACCTTCTTTTGTTTTCAATTTCCAAGTATAGCAATTTCTTTTCTTCAAGAGTTACTGAAAATACAAAAAAAAAATTATCAATTTTGTTGAGTTTCTCATTTTACATTTTGTTGGTAATTTTTTGGATTTTCATTTAGCAAACATGATTTTTTTTAATTCATTTCTACATCTATGTATATTAAATTACAAGTTTCATAAAATTAGATTTCTAAATATAGAATATTCGTAAAATTGGTGTGAACTGAATTAAAAGTAGACTTAAGTCTTGTTTATTTTTTCAAACAAAAATTGTATGGTCTATTTTTGCACCTCTTATTTGAAGAGATGACCTAAAAACCTTTTCTAAAACATTATTAGATGATTTGTTTTCTGCCTTCATTTTCTTTTTTACTCTGTGAGTTAAAAATGACTGATAAAAAAACCGATTTTGAAAATAAAAATAGATACCATTTGAACAAAAAAAATTGGTTGTTGAAACATGGAGCAGGAATCGATTGCAAGATAACGATTGTTGTAGTTGCTACAAGAAAAAACTAAAGGATTGCAAGGAAAAATTAATAGGGGTGATAGACTACTTATTGGTTTGTGAAGCAGTGACAATATAAGGGGAGAGATATGTAAATCGAACCATGGGGAGAGATATGTAAAACCAAAGAGAAACCATTTGAAACAATTGATGCTCTTCGAACGACTGCAAATTGAACTATTTTTATTCGTCAATTGATTGTTGCTTGCTGATTGTAGTAAATATGTGAAGTAAAAACATGTTCTTACCGTCGAACAAAAAACGTGGACAATAATTAAGGGCGGGGAGAGAGGAATTTGGATTAGAGAGTTAAAGGGGACGGTCATTTAAGATAAGGGAGAGAAAGCATGGAACATCAAAGAGAAAATATGCAAATCAACATCTTTTCAATACAGACAAAAAAAGAGCTTTTATTTTTTTTTCAGTTTTCACTATGGATATGCAAATCAACATCTTTTCAGTTTTCTACCTCTATCGTATGTGGGCATGTAAACATTAGAGAAAAAAAAGACTATTTGTCACTCGTTTTTTAGTATTTTGAAAAACGGGAATTCACCTTGAAGAAAATCGACCGGTTACTAAGGAATCGACGAATCGGATTGGATAGACGAATGTGTTGAATTGGAGTTTGTTTCAAATGTTATTGGTTTTTCAATCGGACGAGACGTAATTGGAGATAGGGAAGAATTAGAAATTGTAGATATCAAGCAACGACGTCGTAAATAAAATTGTACAATCAACTAAAGACATAAAGAAAAGTTAACACTTTCTTATTTTTCTTATAACGTGTTTTTGAGTGCCTTAAAAGTGAGATATTTTTAAATAATTTTTAGAAATTCATACATTATATGTTTCTATCCTTTTTAGATATTAACAAGTTATACCTGTTTTACACCTTGTCGATCAGCGAACAAGTAGAAGGTCGGTTTAATGTACGACCGTCGTTAAAAAGATTGCTCACATATACGCTTATGATTCATAATGATAGAAAGAAATATTAAAACTTGTGTAATTATTACAACAAATTTGCTAGTAACTTTAATAAAAATAATATTAAAATGGAGTCAACAATCACAATTTATCATCCTTTTACAACCTAACTCCAATAAAGGGAGATGATAAGTGTTGCAAACAACGTCTATATGTTGTTATAATCAATACCACTTGATTCAGTAAACACCGAAATGACTCAAACACTCATGATTTAAACTGTGTGTAAGTACAACATATAACTTAGATGCTTTAAGCACTACAAATCATTTCCCCTTCCAACAAAGCAAACATCATATTTATTGTTGTTTTTCCTTTTCACTCCAAAACCAAAACAAAAAAACATCAAATTTTGCGTTACACAACCCAACTATCTATGTGGGGATGAAGTGTATCCCTAGACTTAGTACCAAATCAACCTTTTCTTCTAACACAATGGTCATCACTTAATAATCAAACTCACCACACAGTCAAGTATACAAGCACACTTAAGGATAACAATTATTAAACGACACGAAAACCCATCACACAAATAAATGAGTATGGATTAAGCATAAAACATGTTTTGGTCATTTCAGGCTGAGTTGCCAAATCGTATATAAATAAACAGCTTTTGTTCAGTTGGTTAGCAGTTTTGCGTACCGACCGTTAACTTGTATAAGTTTTTGATTTTGGGCTTTTCCTTTAACCCTCGTAGCCTTAGATCCCTAATCAAGGAAAAACCATTTTCCTTTTGTTTTCTATGTTGTTTTAAGACAATCGAGATTATATGTCATTGATCAACAATCACCATTGTGATATTATAGACATCATACCATCAAATCATCAATCCATCATTAGCTATTCACATTCGAATAATTAAACATGTACGGTTAAACTTTATTTGGTATATTGCATTTGGGTTATGTATTTTGTCAAAATGGACTAAAATACTAAATTACAAAAACTAGACCTCTTGACTTGTCAACCTGTTTACGACACGTGAATCTCATATATTTAAACGGGTTACGCAGGTCGTGTTATATTTTCACATATGACATATACATGTTCGTGTTACGTACTCTGACACGAATAATTAAAGAATGATGAGATATGACACGGTTACTTACGCATCTCCATGACTCCATTCACAAAATGTGCCTATGTAATTTTATTTTCTATACCAAACGCAAACCGACTCGGATTTTAAAATCAAGGAGGCTCACGGTGAGTCGGTGACCAAATCATGCAAGCGATCACTCGGTTCCTCTTAAACGTCGTTGACCAACGTTATTCGTCGAGCAGGCGCACGTTAGCACTCCAAAGTGTACAAACGGAGTCAACAGAGCATTATTTCTCGCCGTTGGACATTCAAACCCAAAAAGGGATCCACTCAGCATTTAGACAGCTCATACCCTTCGTGGCGGCGTTGCATCTCCTTCCCCAAATTCTCATCGCCGACGAACTCACACGACGGAGACTTACACCATGTCCCTCCTGCAAACATTTCTCCACCAATGCCCCGTCGTCGTCGGCGGTTTATCTCAATCTCTCCCTTCTCCATCGCTACTTTCCCCGACTAAACTTTCTGTCAAATTTACCGTCTCATGTTGCTCCGTCGCATCGCCAGTGGCCGTTGTTGACGGAAGCGTAGACAAGAAACCTAGCGAGAGGGGTGAGATTAGGCTTGGTTTGCCTAGTAAAGGTCGAATGGCTTCTGATACTCTTGATCTTCTCAAAGTATTCTCTCAATCTCTTCCTAGATTTTGTTTTTGTTTTAATTTTGGTGTTATACTCTGTTTACATTCAAATTTGGTTTAATTTTGGAAGGATTGCCAATTGTCTGTGAGGCATCCGAATCCTCGCCAATACGTTGCAGACATTCCTCAGGTCAGTTTGGCTTGCCCTTTATACTTCAAACATGCCATTGTCAACTTCAAATTAATATGCGTTCTACACTTACTTCTTGGTAGATTCATTGAACTTCGTTTTCCGTACAAATTAAAATAGCTAGAACTAAACTAGTACGACAAATAAAGTGTAGTTTAGTTTGACGATGAAATTCATATCGATATTGCTTTCTCATGTTCGACAAATAAACTATAGCTGCAGGTTCGGTGATAAAGTTCAAATCAATTGTGCTTTAATAGGTAGTATTTTGACATCGGAATCATGACTATTTTCTCAAGGAATATAGGTAGCAGAGTAATAGAACGTAAGATGTGCAGAAGTGGATTCTGTTTTTCAGTTTTTTACTTTTTTTATTGTACAAAAGGATCATTAGGAATGGTAGGTGCCTAGTTGAAGTCAATAAGTGTAAAAAGGTATAGGGTGTGTTTGGCTAAAGGGGCTGGGGCTGATTAATTGATAATCCCAAGCCCAAGCCATAAGCTACTTGAAAAAGCTTTTATTTTCGGGGCTTATGAGGGATTATGTTTTTAATAATCCTCTCAAGATTTTAACACCCGAACGGGGCTAGAGGTTTGGGGATTATAAAAACTAGAATCCTAAGCCCCTATAATCCCCATAAGCCCGTTGCTGAACACACCTATAGTTAACTTTAGTAAATAGAGGTAAGCATGCAAAATGCTGGTTTTACTTTACTTGGACATTGAAACAAATCTATTTATTATGTTTCCTGTTGTCCAGAATAATGTCAAATTGTTTGTTATGTACTGTACCCTCTAATCCATTACCAAAAGCAAGGTTGTAAAAATCACTCGGCGGTGTACAGTCGGTCGATCACCTTCAAGCGATTAATTGGCCTTGGCGGTGATTAATCGGTTTCTTGGCGGGGATCCTAAATTATAAAGGAATTTATTTTAAAAAAATAAATATTAGCAATATCCTAGCAAAATAAGTCAATAACCATAAAAAAGTTTAACAAACTTGAAAAATAAAAGACATAAATCTATAATTAGTTTAAACCCTAAAATACAACTCCCCTTCTATTCCTTAGACCCTAAACAAATTTTTTTGTTTTTTGTTTTTAAAATGAAGTCAAACCATTTTGTTGACCGCCGAGAACCGCCAAGAACCGCCGAGGACCGGTTTTGACCATGCGCGATAAGTTTGACCGATTTTATAATTTCTAGGTCGGTTGGCCGTCGACAACCGCCAAGGCACCGATTTATCGGCCGCCGAAACCGATATTTACAACACTAATTTTAACTACCCGAAATCAAATCGTGCAGGACGAGTACCCGCACCGAAACGAACCGAAAAGGAGCAGGTATCTGGAGTTCGGTTCAAAGTTACATGCTTTTTGTTGTGTGTTTTGGTGTACACAAAAATTAATACTAGAAAATGAAGTTATTTATGACAAATTAAAACTGTTAACACCAAAAAAATACTAGAAAATGAAACTAAGAGTATGAATGATGAAGTCGTTACTCTTTGATAACTTAAGAGTATCGTCTAATTGGAGCCACCGATTGCCGATGTGGTAGCACAATGGTTCGTTCAAGATTTTCAAAGAGAGGGGATAACAAAATAAATGACAGTACGGGGTGAACGAAAAAAACACAGTATGTGATGGAGATTTTTTTAAGAATGATAGTTTTTTATTATGGAAATATTAATAAATACATTATTCTTAACAAACTAAATATATACAAGGCAGGGCGGGGTACCTGCGAGTAGTAAATTTAGAGAACTGAACCTAACCCACGACTCAGTGCGTACCCTTATTTTTAGGTTTTTCGGGTTGTGGGTTGTTTGGGTATCGATTTTCTCGGTTTCAAATCATGCAAGTCATTTCGGTTCTTCAGTTTTTTAGTTTTTTAGTTTTTTGAACACCTCTAGATATAATCAAGTTATCGGGTACAAATGTTTATATATATATATATATATATATATATATATATATATATGTGTGTGTGTGTGTGTGTGTGTGTGTGTGTGTGTGTGTGTGTGTGTGTGTGTGTGTATGTATGTCGTATACAGCTGAGTCCTATTTATTGTTGTATAGGCCTCGAGTGCATTATGTATTTATTTTTTCTCCTTGTACTCAATCTCAACGAGCTCAACTACAATGCATGGAGGGATTTCTTCGAAACACACGCAATGGGTTTTTGGTGTTCTAAGCCTCTACATCGGTGGATCTGTTACATGTTCCAATGATAATGATATTGAATACACTCTTGTGAAACTATGGATCTACGGTACAATCTCGTCGTCCTTTCTTACTAATATCTTGAAGAAAAGGTATCAGCTCATGAAGTTAGGGCACCCCTTTGTGAACCTTATCCGGGATAACAAAGATGCATGTGCTATACAAGTAGATAGCGACCTTCATAAAATATCACTCTTGGGGATTCCACCAAACTTGCTATTTCAGTATTTCTAGAAGATCAAAATCATCTTTGGTTTATTGTTAGAACATCGAAAAACCTATAGATGAGAAGAAACTTGTGATTAACATGTTGACTGGATTATTTAGAAAATTTTGAGTGTGTGCTATGTGGCGTCCATTATTTGTAATCAATCTCGTCTTCCTACATCATTGTAGGATAAGTCTATGCTTTTAATCCTAGAGCAAAGATTGTCATGTCCTCGACTCAACCAAAATCTTATCATGATCATATGTCTTCCTTAACCGTACTTTATTATGTGATCACCGACCCTCATAGCAGTCCCCTAGAAGTGGTAATGGTTGATGTGCCCCCAATTTGGCCCCTTCTAGTTGACCTGGAGGTACCCATGCTACAATCTCGTGCCACCGCCTTGGGCCTTTCCTTCACGTAACAACCCATAGCAACTGCGCAGGCGTAACTCTAATTCTTATGGCAAGTCTAGGCCGAACGGCAACAACTCGCTCCGAAAGGTTCTATTGAGGATGATGTAACGCCCCAAAAAAATTTATATATAAGTTCATATAACCGCGAAACCGATAAATGAAATATTCAATCACATCATCCATCAACAGCCGGCCCAACACACGGGACTTACAGCGTTAAAATATTTGTTTAAAAGTATATTTATAAATCAGAGTTTATAGAAACAAAATGCGGAAGCAGCTGTCATGCAGGAGCCTTCCCATGTCAACACGCAACGGTCCTGAAAGAATAAATAACAACAGGTTAAGCACAAAGTTTAGTCAGCACACAACACTCTCACATTATATCAGAACACACATCTACAGATAATGTACACCACATCAAGTATGCCGCACGGGCAAAGTGGCCAACGGCCAAACGATCTTAGCTGCTCATAACACCACGTAGGTATCACATCAGTTGCCTCACAGGCGAGGTGGCCAGCTGCCAAACGAGCCTAGCTGCTCACGACACCACGCAGGTATCACATCAACACAACATCACATAGAGCATGCATCGCAATATAATATAAGAGTTAGTGAAACTCGCGTGGTTAGCAACACAATAGAGTTCAATATTTCGCAGTACCGTATAGTTAACGAATTAGACAGCGAGAACCTACAACATATATATTAAGTCAATACGCAGTATCACTTTCTAAGTCACACGACACCTAGGTCGGACTCCTCACCCAAGTGTTCCTAAGTCGGGCCTAGTTCTCAAATCGCACACGATTCTCGAAGTCGCACCACGCCATAGTAAGTCAGACCTCAACTTAGGTCGCACCACACACTAGCCCTCAAGTCGGATCAACCTCTAAGTTCACAAAGTCGGACCAACCTCCAAGTTCACAAAGTCGGACTAACTATTCAAACTACAAGGTTACACAAGTCGGACATGTACTAAATATAAGTCGTGTCATACTAAAGTCGTACGTGGGGTTCAAGCATAGAAATGGTACTTTAGGGAGTCGATTTTGTAACATCCATAAACCCGGCCTAGTTATGGGCGGGTCGGCTGTAAGCTGACCGCGTTAGTTTATGAGAATTTATATTTGATTTTGTGATTTAAAATAAATATTTGAGATAACATGATTTTATGAGTTAAATAAAGTTGGATTAGTAACGAGGATTATAGATAATACCTCGTTACGCGTTAATTAATTTGGGGAATTAATTAATTGAGGTTAACTAGTAAATTTAATATATTGATACATAATTTGATTAAATCTATGTATAAAGTGATCAGGAAATGTATGTATGTGGGTATGTATGTGTAAGAGTATGTATGGATGTGAGTATGTGTATGCATGACACACACCTCATGCTTGGTTAATTGAGAAAGTTGTATACGTATACTTTTGGATAAGGTTTGTGATCACTAGCTACCACCTCCTCACTTTGTTTATTGGAGAAAAGGTGTGTTTGTGTGTGTTTTGAGAGAGAAAATTCAAGAAAGCAAACTTGAAAATTTGGAATTGAGATTTGTTGGTTGTTAATTGCATATAAAGCTAGGTATGTGTTTCCTATGAACTATATGATGATTCATGATGGTTTTGTGTGCTTAAATCTTGTTGGAATCGCATGTTGAAATGAAGAACACCATTAATGGGTTTTTGAAGAAACTTGGCATGTGGGTTTTGCTAGTTTTG
>JAUEJL010082465.1:0-15121 GCA_032274825.1 Drosophyllum lusitanicum
ATTTTGTTCATCAACAAATTATTCCAAAATTTTGGTTTCAAAATCTACATTTGAAAATCTTTTTTGCTCTGTAAAAATTGATGAATATGTTGGATTCATCAAAAATAAATTGATGAACAACTAGTTTTAATCAATAAAAAGAATTTTTTTATTGTCTCTTACCTTTTTTACCATAAAATCCTTTTTACTTGATCTCTACCATATATATATATATATATATATATTCACATACACTAGTATCATATCCGTATAATGTTGTGGTGGTAAATAATTTCTGTTTTACAACATATCGCTTTCAAGAATGTAATGTTATTCGCGTGATTTAATGTCACGAAAATTTTTTCTACAACATGTCCGTTTTTTACAAATTTTCTTTTATTTGCATCAACTATTTTATTAAATTTAAAGATAAATTTTAAAAGACGTTAAAATAAGAAAAAATATTTATATTTATAAAATAAGAAGAGAGAAATTAATACGATTTTGGAAATTATGTTGATGTGGGTGGATATTTGTGTTTGTGTGAGAGAGTTTTAGTGTGAGATAATATATTTTAAATGAATAAAAAGTTAAAGTAAATTAAGAGAGAGTGTGAAATAGTTAAATATTGAGTGCATGAAATTAATTTGGATATAATGAAAGGTCAATATTCAATAGTAAAATATAACTTGTCTTTTAAAGTGCCATTTTTATTTGAATTAGTATGTTAATAGATGGAAAGAATAGATGTACTAAAAAAATAGTGCATCCAGAAAATGTTGCATCTAATCCACCATTTTGGTGAAATATCGAAATGAAGGTGGTTGATGACGGAGGTTTAAGAAGATGGTGGTAAACAAATATAAAGATGTAGGGTGTTGTGGGTGAAGATGGAGAAAGAATCGGAGGATGGAGAGACAAAAATTACAACAGATGCAATGTTTCTACCGTCGCAGATTTAAAACTGTTTCTATTTGATCCTTGTTATACACACACACACACTAGCACGGTACCCGCGCAATGCGGCGCCTGCGAATAATTCCTAGTCAATAACATGTCTGTTTTCGATAATGTATGGGTATAATATTTACACACTATGTTGACATTGAATAATTTTTAATTATATGTCGATTTACAATTCATAGTATTTTTAATTTTCTGATTTGAAAGCCAAAACATATATAAGATATTGATTGCATTGTAGTGACCAAATTAATTTCTACTCTAATTATGACATTACTATCAAATATATTTTGTGATGTTAGGTAATAAAGTAATTTTAACTTACTTAAAATTACTAACGGTTAAATATGTAAATCCTTTATAGATAGTGTATAATATATATATATATATAATTATTTATTTATTTAGGATTGAAAATGAAGGTGTTTGTTTGAGTTGTTTGAAGAGGTGGAGTATGCTTAGTAACAAGAATAAATAAAAAAATTAATCAAAATACTCTTTTACAAACGGTTAAATTTAATTAAAGTTAGCGTAAAGAATAAAAGTGAAATAAAATAGAAACTATAATAATTATTAAAATTGAAATCACAAAAGTGAAAGTTAAAAAACTAAAATAAATTTTGTGATTTGAACGTTTTTATAATTAACTCTAAGCTTTATTTACACTCTAATGCTCTATAGTCTACACTCCATTTCCTGATTTCCACATTCATTTCTCCATCGCCGAACGCCTCCCATTAATTTCTCCGGCAACCAAGAAAGCTATCGCAGTTCGACATGGCCCCTGCGAAGCGTACAGGTCGAGCGATCTCGCAACAAGCATTCGATGAAATGGTTAAAGAAAACATAGATGATTTAGGTATGGAACCAACAGAAGCCCTAAGCGACGCAATTGAAACACTAACCCTACAAGGCGTAGATCTCTCCGGTATTGTCACCAGTACACTCCCCGGAGAAGCCAATCCCGTGATCCAATCTCTTGACAGAATCAAACAATTACAGAGCTTCGGTTGGACTGATGAAGCAGTTGTAGATGAGGCGATACCTTTGTTGAATGAATTGAGCGCAATGTCTCGTGTTGAAGGATCTGGAAATGCTGCAATTGCTTCGAGAAACGGCGGAATAGAATTGATGTGTTCGGTTTGCTCGAAACTTAGCGTTGGTGGCCATGAGGTAGCACTCGTATCGGCTTTAGATGCACTGGCTGCATTTCTTCTTCATGGTATGATTGGTTAAATCGATCTATTAACTTCATAATTAATTGTTGCTTTTCTTCTTAGTGGATTGATTGTTCCGTTGTGTGACTGTGTGTTTTTCCCTAGCCAATTGTGACCTTGATTAGTGTTCTTGAGCAAATAGAGTCAGATGCTTAAATTGATAATTAATAGAAGCTTATGTAGTTCTTAACTTCTTACACTTTATCATGGTGGATCAGATTTGCTTCCATGATTATGTATAATTTCTATCTGTAAAACCGTAAAAGTTATGATCTTTAGATTGAATCATGAATAGAGCATATTTTGCTAATTTTCTTTGATTAATGATCTCGATTTTGTATACCCTTTACCAGTTGTGAACCTTGAATTAGTGTTCTTGAGCATGAAATTGAGTGTTTAAATTCACTAATTCAGAGCTAGTAGAAGCCTAGGTCATTGGAATTCTTGATTAAAGTAGATCAGATTTGCTTCCATGATTATGTATATGTTATATCATAAAAACCTTAACATGTTATGATCTTTAAATTGGTCGTGAATAAAGCCTGTGCTCCTGTTGCAATGTTGTAGTGTTTACCAAGGCCATCCAGTTTTGAGGGTGTTGGGATTGCTTATTCAGACTGAATAAGCAGAAGTATATAAGTTTAAAATAAGCAATCTCAAACTGCTAATTTTTTTCTTCATTCTCACACTCGGAAGTGTCGAAAGTGCTTATCTGCTTGTTTAAAATGCAACAAAGTGACAAACAGATATGATATTTAGATAAGCAATCCCAAACACCCCCTAATCATGTATATAATCTTTCCATGCAGATCTTCAAAGTACAGAAACTTTTCGGCGGAGCGACGGACCAAAAATATTGATGGGTATCTTAACCGATAGAAGTCAATATGTGAATATCTTGAACAGTGGCTTGTCGGTTGTTGCTGCTGCTGCAACTGGTAATGAGGTTCTTAAGGAATCTTTTGTGGAGTTACACATAGATGAGTTAATAGTTACAATCATGAGGAAACTTACTAAAGGAAGCATCCCCAGCTTATATGACGCTATTCGAGTGCTTTTAGCAGCTGATGATAACCGTGTGGTGGCTTCACAAGTAAGTGACTTAGGTGTTGCTTGTTTTTGTTTAAAAATAATAATCTGAAAACCTCTGAGCTCTGGTTTGTCACATGTTTTATGTTACCGTTGGTTATTTTTCAGATTTAGAGGTTCAAACCTCTTAAAGCCTCATATTTGTTTTGAGGTTTATCAACCTCTTTTTTCATATGAATGTTTTGTTACACAAAAATGACTGTCCTCTATGATTTTGGATATTAAATGGTGACAAAGCTTATGGAATGTTATTTTTATTATTTAATTTAGCTATTATGTGGGAATATTAGTTTTTTTAACTTTGATTTTCTTTTTTTATTAGCTGAAAACAATTGCACTTTTAAATCAAATACCATGTTCTAAATTATTCAATCTAAAGATTTACTAAACTTTATTTTGCATATAGATATGAAAGTGAGATATTTTGAAGGGTAAAATAGACAAATTACAAACATTTAGACGTTTACTTGGTTTACAAAAAACAAGTAGTGTTAAATGATTCGGCTTTCAGATTTCTTAACCACCTAGTGATTTTAAGATTCAAACAGAAACCTCAAAAGAAAACTAACAGCACCTGGAAATGCATCTTTCAACTGCTAAAAGGAAAATTTTGTTGAGTTTTAGCCTTAAATTCTTTTTAAAGGGTTTGTCGAGCTAAGGTTCAAATCCGTTTAATGATTGTGAGATGTTATCCTATATTCTCTATGTTTTAAACAGATTCTTCATGTTATTAAGTGTCAACATGGTCTATTTTTAGGTTTATGGGTATGCTCGACAATTTGCAAAGATTGGAATTGCTGAAGCTCTTGTGAAGTCACTTGAAGATGGGGTTCAATCACCAAATCTGATATCAGCAACTATTGCGTTAAAAGCCATTGCAGTGAATGTAAGTGCTCATTTTTTAATTGCTACTGAAGCAGGAATGATTAGTTCTTAAATCATCTTAATTCACTTTTGAAAAAAAAATGTTTAACTTTATTCTGATTAGAGATGCTTCTCTTCTTTTATTGGCCTTTCTGCAAGTGGGTGTTGCCATGTTGATTTTGCTTGTTTCTTGTTTCAGGATGATATATGCAAATCGGTTGCTGAAAACGGTGGTATAGATTCATTGCTCATTTGTATCGATGAATCTGGTATACAGGGGAACGAAATTGTGGCTAAAGCTTGCTGCTCTTTGTTATCAAAGGTTTGTCTAAAATCTAAATCCACCTAATTTAGAAAGTGTTGACCGTTGATTGTCACCAGTTTTATGCTTGACTATTTCCAAAATAAGTTGTATGCTTGTTGAACTTTTATATCATAAATTTGTATAATAACAATAATAATATATAACTTGAATTAGTTGGCAGGAAGTGACTTTAACAAGAGTGCTATCGTTGAAAGGGGAGGTTTGAATAAGCTCCTTACACTTTCTAGTAGACTCGCTGACGAGCCTTCTGTTATCCAGGAGGTAAACTCTTATAAGCTCCTTTTCTGTGTGTGTGTGTGAACTGCAAAAACTTACACACTGTTATCCATGTTGAGACTACGACCCACAACCTCTTGGTTAAGCATGTCAATGGATCAGATCTTGATCCAGATCTGATCCGATACAATCTTGATCAGCCTACTAGCTGCTAGCACCACCTCCTGCCTCCATTAACCATCACCACCACCACCACCACCCAACCCCACCGCTACCACAAGTCTGACCTGTCATCACCACCCATTGTCACCCAACACTGCCACCACTCACACCATGACCATGATACTGCTAGGCCAAAGACTTGTTGATTAAGAATGAAATGCACATGTTGGTTCAACAGGTGATGACTATCATTTGTACCTTATGCCTGCGATCACCTGGAAATGCAACATTGGCCATGGAAGCTGGAGCAGGAGATCTTGCTATACAAGCTATGAAGAAATTCCCTCAAGCTTCTCAGCTGCAGAAAAATGCGTGTCTCATGATCCGTAATCTTGTTGCCAGGAATCCAGAAAACAGGTGAATTTTCTTATTTTAGCTTCTATGTTGTAATTTGTGGTTGCTTAAAAATTGTTTTTTGTTGCACAGGTCCCTTTTGTTGAGTAATGGTATCGAGAAGATCATAAGGAATGCTAAGGAAAGCCATAAAGGCTGCAGAGATGCAGCAACTGCTGCCCTTAGAGACTTGGGGCTTGAAAATTACAACTCATAGTAGCATAGTAACTTGCCTTAAAGACTTGGGGCTTGAAAAACATGGTTCTTTTTTTTCAAACAAAAGTAAGATATTATTTTTGTTACTCTTACATCCTAAATTCACCACAGTTGAAAGCTTGAAGCCAATGGTTGGGTAAATTTATGCTTTCTGTTCCCCATATCACCAATCGTCATACCATCCACCATTCACGGTTTTTATTGACAAGATTGTTTTAAAATCTTTTTTAGGACGACACGAACTTTCGACTTCATCCACATGTTTTTATCGATTAACACCGCTCACTTGCGTGGTGGGAGGCGTGGTATGATACTCTGATGGCTACAATGAAGAAATGAAGGGTGGTGGCAGGTTTTCTAATCTTTTTTTACTTAAAAAATCAATAAATGTGAATTTGTTTTGGTTAGAGTGATGAGTTAAATAGTGAAATTATAATGCTAACATGTTAGTATAGTAGTAAACTGTAAGTTAATTTTTCTTTTTAAAATTTGCGATTGCAATTTGAATTATATTACCGTTACCATTTTGCCTCTACCATCTGCACCTCATGAAGACCGAAATTAGGACGATGAGTCTTACAAGTATACATCAACTGTATTATTGTATATATAAAAAGAGTTCAAGTAAATACAACAAACTTCCCAAAAAATGAATTTAAAGGGATCCAACTCAATCTGTTCAAACTCAAAATCATTGATCGCAGCTCAAAAACACCTTGCATTTGGCAAAACTAGGGTTTGTAAAGTAAACACCCCCGAGAGTATAAAAGGAAAGAATCTGACAAAACTTACGAGCCCTGCGATCAAACAAAGAATCGTTTTTGTTAAAAAGTAAAGTATGTTGTAGGTAGTCAAGTTGAGCTTCTAAACCGTCAATATAGTATCGAACATACCTTAATGAGACGAGAATAACTTGGCATACACCGCCTTCTCTTTCTCAAGTCTATCAGCAACCTGCACCCATGTTCTTACATAAACAACAACAAAAAAATAGACTACGTAAATATTCGGTTTAAAGTAAAACATACCTTCTTCTGTGCTGCCTTCAGCTCCCCTTTTATTTTAACTGCAAACATATGATTTAAAATTTCTAAATTTCAATACATTCGGTTTTGCTTAATGAACTAAAATATAATACGAGTGTCTAACCATCATCAGGCACCAGGTTTTTCGCCCTGTTGAAACTCATTATGGCGTCATCTATCTCATTCAGTGCCATATGTGCCTGTATAAACAAACCATTTAGGTAAGCAAGACCGCCATTTACCAACCAACACGAAGCGAATGAGAACCTATTAAAATATATACAACATTTTCGACAATCCGGTTTATAATTCTTGAAACAGGTTGATAGAAGTCACCAACCTGACCTCGGCGAAACCAACCCTTTACATTGTTTTCATCATCACGCAATGCAAATTCTGTGTCGTATAACGCTCCTTTTGCATCCCCTAGTTTTAGTTTACAAGCCTGAGGATAAATAGTTAACATTTAAAGCGACAAATACATATATGCAAGGGAAAACATCTGTGCAGCAAAGAGTAAAAACTCCTGATAAATAGCGGCTTATTTTCATGATAAAGGATCGTGCTTATTACTTACAGCGCTGTTTGTAAATATTTGTGCCTTCTTCTTTCCCATAGAAATACTTTGATCTGCAGATTTTAACAAACAGAACACGAATGAACTCGGTTAAAGGCAATGCAAAACCTTTGAAAACTAAAAAAAACGATATGGTCCATAAATTTTTGTCAACCATCATCAATTCCTTCTTTCTCCCAGCAGACATCCAAATACCGCACGGCTTTCTTATACTTTCTGAGAGCCATTTTATAATCTTGTTTCTGCATTTCAGTATTTGAACTTCAAGAGATAAAGAATTCTCTCTATTGAAGAGGGAAAAAGAAAAGAAATTGAAAACATTTTTAGTAATTTGTTACAAATGACCTTAAAAGCTTCATTCCCACAGTTTCTGATTGAATCTACAGCATCTAACCACCATGAGAATTGACTTGGACCATGGTCAACATCAGCCGGCCAATCTGGATACAAATCTCCATCTTTGAAAAAATTCCCAACACCATCATCTTCCCCCTCTTTAATTTCTCCACAATTCACAATAATAACATCAAGAACAGGGCGATCATTATCATCTGTAGAAACATGCTCGATTAACTTGACTACCCCCATGCCTTTGACTACCTTACCAAACACAACATTTTTTCCATCTAAGTGTGGAGTGCGAGTCGTGGTGATAAGAAACTGGGACCCGTTAGTGTTCGGACCCGAGTTGACCATTGATAACATTCCTTTTCTTTCGTGCTTCATTTCGAAATTCTCGTCTTCAAACTTTAAACCATATATAGATTCTCCACCAGTACCATCGCCAGCAGAAATGTCACCACCTTCAATCTTAGAACTTTTGATTAATCGATGAAAACGAACTCCCTGAAGTCATTAAAGAGAGTATCCTTATTAAAGAACCTTATGCTATAAGGAGATGCAAATAATTAGTTTATTTGCACTCAAACTAATCAGTTCTAAAGAAGCAATCTCAAAACAGATAAGCAGTAACATGTACTTCATCCAGATACTCAGTATGCATATCTGCTTTAGCAAAACAACAATAATCATCCCAGTGTTATCGATGTGCCCAATTAGGAGTGTATTAAGTCGAGCCACCTTGGGATCAACTCATAAAATACTCAAATTTAGTCGAGCCTGAGCTACTTGAGTAGACTTTCTAGCCAAGCTCGGGTATTAAAATAGTTGGCTCATAAGGCTCATGAGCTTGTGCAATTTTACACCTTTGCCCTTTATGTATATCTATATTACATCGAACTTGATGAAATGGATCATCATAAACATGGATTACTGGATTATAGTGTTACAGTAGATGATGATGATGATGATGATGATGAGGAAGCTAATGATTACAAACCTTGTAGTGTAGCGGAACGCCGGTGATAGCACCGATACCTTTCTCGCCGGTGCAGAGCGCCCTGAAATTACCGGCGGTTCTGGGGACGATATCGGTGAATAATTCGACGACAATCCTTCCTTCTAACTCTCCACCGATACTAATATCCAGATAACATCTATCTCTCTTCATCAGTCTGAAAAATAATGGCGAATTGAATCTGTGATTATGTATGCATATGCTAAAGAGTTAAGAGATGAATACGAATGAAGAAAAAACAGAAATGAAACCCTAAGTTTGAAATGGCGCTCTGTAATTTGTAGTTGTATGTATGAATGAACATATGAGGATTGATTCGATCGGAATCGAATGAGACAAGGTGACACTGTTGTCTCCTGGTGCCCCTATTTTCTTCTTGCTTCAGTTCTGTCTCACTATTTTCGAGGGGTTTCGGGTTTTACTTAATATTTATCTTGGATGTGTTTTTACGTTTATAAAAACTTTAAATAACTAATATATTAGTTATTTTATTATTTATTTATTAATTTAAGTGTTTGTAAATCATTATAAAAGATATTTAAACTTACGATCTATAAGAAAAATTATGGGTTTTGAAGTATTATTAACAACACATTTTATTATAGAATCGTTACCACATCATTTTCATCTATTTTTTAGACCTAAAAGGATTAATCTTTTAAACAATTGTCATAGTTTTTAAATATTAATACAATATATGCGTGTGAAAAAGAGACAGTGAGAGAGAGAGAAATTTTTTGGGTGTTAATCGGAAGGGAATGTTGCGATTGTGAAGCGTGACGGTTTGGGGGGCACGTCAATACCATAGTGCCAAATCAGCATGCCGCAAAGCATGGCACACCCATACTCTATGCTCTAACATGTATATGTTGTTATCTCCGGTCACACACTTGTATACACACAGTGAAGTTCAATTGAGAAATCAATTTATTGTAAGAACTACAATAATAAATCCAGATCGCGTGTTTTTTTTGAGTATTTTTATTTTTCTTGAACTAAAAACAGGTATAACATATATTTAAAAACACATCCTGCATTATTATATTGATACACGTGTTTTAACATAGTTTTTTTCACAAAAGTAATTAGAGTAAACAAAAGGTAAAAATCAATGTTTATAATCAATTTATTCATTACTAGCATGATACCCGCGCAATGCGACGATAACGAATAATTTCTACTATTTTCAAGACGTAGCGAGAATGTAATTTATATAATACAGTGACGGCGAATAATTTTCGTTTGGTGATATCTCTATTTTCTTTATCTTTTTTACATTTCTTTTACTTTTCTGTTCTCCATAATTTAAAAAAGGTTTATGAAAATATTTTTCAATAATTAAGTTAATTTGTATTGGTTTTGACTTTAAAAAAAATTATATTGACTTTGATTTTCTTAAATATGTAAAGTTTAGTTATTAAAATGAAATATTAGAATCTTATTAAATATATCTAATAGTTACTTAATTTAGTTTATAGGTAGGTAATTTAATAATTTTAAAACTATTATATTGATACGATTAAATAGGAAGATTAAATAATTGAATTATTTATATTGTAAGAATTGCAAGTAGGTACGTACGTATAGCCAATAGTGAAGCTCGATTATGACAACCTTCAGAGTAATATTTATATATTTATTTATTTTATAATAAATAATAATTAAGATAATAAAAAAGCAGCTTCCAATAAATGAGCTAGTGAAAATATTATAGACAGGTCACCATCATTGTGTTCCAATAAAATATGAAAGCAAAGCATTGGTATCAACTACTAGTACTAGCCTACTTGTGTTACCATATGTCATATGATGTCCTAATTTTGTTAATATAACCACAACCATCTCTCATTATTCATCACCATTTCTTGTTTCTTCAGTCATTTATTTTTATTTTTTTTTTGTTTTTGCATAATAATAATAATCAAACATACTCTGGACAAATGATGTATGAAGGAACCAATATTAAGTCGTGTCGTTTGTCTTTAATTCTCGTGGTTAACCTCAAGCTAGGATCGTTTTCACGGAAGACGCATTTCATTAACAAAACCAATCGAGTAACGACTCAAAACATGTTCAGATTAAAAAGATTGGGTCAAGATTAAACCAAAACCTATCAATATATTCGCACAAACCCTAATATTATTTTACACGACTCACAATTAAAACTTTTTTAAGATTCAAACGAGTGACCGAATAAACCTAAACTGAAACTTAGGAATATTTTAGCTTAAAAACTCACAATCTATTCACAATTACAAATGTAAACCTATATCAAGAAACCTAAATAGTGAAATCTAAAGCATAAACCTAAATCAAATAATTAATTCAGATTTTCTAACCTAAATAAAATGAGGATACTGGAATTTGAGAAGCACAAGAGAACTCTTGATTTTATGGACAAGTATAAATACAACAAATATCAAGCTAGAGGGGCCTTGAAACGTAAACCACGTATAGATAATCATTAAAATAAATTAATAGTTAAGAATTTTAATTAATAACTTGTTAATGAGAGATATTTTAGGAAAATTAAGCCAAAAGCCAGTTTAATAATGACTCGTTCATCTAGACGCAATTCACAGTTGAGTAACTATATAAATGATCAAAATACCTCTATTAATAAGTCACAATTGTGTTAGAAACGATTTCCACATGAAAATATGTCTCGTTTAAACTTTTGCATATATATATATACACACACACACAGGAAAATGTTCATTTGAAAACTATTCTTATCACGATAACTAATCTTGGCTCTTGATTAAACGAAATCAATGGCTAATTTTGATAATGACTCTTCAATGCTCATTTATGACTCATTAATAGAGGTATTTAAGAACATCAAGCCTCATTAAATAATAATTTATCTATTCAGACGTAATTCACAGTTAGATAAAATATAAATGACTAAAATACCACTTTTTAAGAGATTAAGACCGAATATGCAATTTCCGACAGAATATGCAGATTACATAAATCGAAATATTAAATATGCGGTTGTAATCTAAACCATTGATCATTCAAATCCAAAAGTTAACATTTGCTTTGTAGTCTTGGTATATAAGACTGGTTCTGTATTATTTTATATTTATATAAAAACGTACAATTTAACTAAACTATTGATTGTTTAAAAGAAAGTATAAACTATAAAGGAAGACAAGGACAGGTACGTAAGCGATATTGGATTTAATGAAAACCATAATAATTAAATCTAGAATGATGAGCGGTAAAGAATATAACAACTAGAAATGTTGTAGACATGATTGATGAATGAAAACCAAGTTTAGTGGGATAAATATGGAAGAAATTGGCATAGTGACACACACCCACCATTTAGTTTAGTATATATATATATATATATATATAGCAGGACCTCCCACCACTTTATATATATATATAATATATATCTTTCCAAAAGCTTAATTTATTTATTTAATTCCATAATGTCTAATATTTTATATTAAACTATAAGTAATTAAAATATTAATTGCTCCCAATTTCAGAAACCACACTTGCATCTCCATCTCTAAAAGCTGTCTTTCTCATTTGCACAAATGTATGCATCTTTATTCTATTTTCTTTTTATCTTTTTCTCTTTATGTTAAAAGGAAAAAGAAAGTATGTAAAATGTATTTAATATTATGTGTTTTGTTACTAACTTTAAACTTATGTTTTAATGTATTAAACTTTCAAAACTAGACTATTGTATATATCTAATAATTTGTTAAGCAGGTTACATGTGATTATTTGATTATTTATTAATTAGTATTATTATGATTTTGATTTAATTAAGATCCATGAAGAATCTAACAATCTCTCACAAACTTTCAAAATCGTTATTATCTCTGACAAACACTTATAACACCACCGATTAACTGAAAATTGGCAAACTTTGCCTGATAAAAAGAAGTCGGCATTGAAGAAAACCTAATGTGATGATATTAACAGAAAAGAAAAGTAGGAAATGGTAAAGGTTTCTTATCTGGTCCGCTTGATGAATCTTCATCACTGGGTTTTGTTTAAAGCAATTCGTTGCTTAGGCTAAATTCAATGTGAACTTAAAGAATAGAGTTTCCTAGACAAACTGATGCTTGAACCCCGTATAGACTTTTTCTTTTTGATTTGGTTATTTCCGTTTTGACTTTTGAGGTGTATTCTAGTGCTCTATTTTCCTTTTTAGTCTTTATAGGCTTTGATGTACATGTTGTAGCATCTTGCTATTATTATAAGAGTTAATTGAAGCTTAATAGTTTAAAATGTAAGTTTAAAAGTTTGATATATATACGGTATACACTAACAAAATACGTAAAGTTATATATGTTTTCTTTAAAAAAAAATCTTATATTAAAAGGTAACCAAAAGTTGTATTTGTTTACAAACTCATTTAACCTTAAACATAAAACAATCCTAAACCGACCCATTCCACTAGTCGTCGCCTAAGTTAACTTTGAAAAAACAATATTTTTAACCATTAATTTCCGACGACAAATTAATTCTATGATTCATATATGTTTTCTAATTAAATTGTCAATACATATGCATTTAATAAGAAAAAAAATCTTCTTAATTCCATGATTCAAGTGTTACTTAATTAATTAGCTTGAAACTTGAAAGTAAAGAAGGCATCATGCATGCATTTGTTTAGAAAGATCATCATAAACAACCAGCAAAGAATTAATGTTGATCAAGCCCCAGCTTAATTGTTTAGTTTGTTTTTTTTAATAAATAAATAAAGTAGACAGCAGAAAATTAAATTCTAAAAGTATAAGTGCTTTTATTGTACCCTACTTAATTATAACCAAGTAAATAATTAAATGAAATATTCAACATAATTTTAAACGAGGGTATTGCATTATTGATCAGCAATTTCTTATTTGACTTGGTCAACACGTACGTACAATTATTCGAATTTTATTAACACCCCCACGGCCGATAATCAAATGCTCA
Organism: Drosophyllum lusitanicum; assembly: GCA_032274825.1. NCBI lineage: Eukaryota > Viridiplantae > Streptophyta > Magnoliopsida > Caryophyllales > Drosophyllaceae > Drosophyllum > Drosophyllum lusitanicum. Next base: position 13,331 of record JAUEJL010082465.1, read on the forward strand.
TATTTTATTTTGTAGTTTTTTTTCAATCTCAAATTTATTCATCACGAGACTCGAACCCATAATCTTAGGTAATGAGCAACACCAAACTTAAACATACCACTAGGCTAGAAGCCTTAATTTTTACTATATTTTTTAAAGGCAAAATACATCTACTACTCGTCTTATTACTAAACTTAAAATTGTTGTTTTTCTATAGATTGTATTAGTGTAGTATCTTTAAAAAAAAGAGCTAATTGTAAAACTACTCTGCTTGGAGAATGAAAAGATTCATGAAAAAGGTTTAATCTACATTTAAAGTGAACTTATGAACTCTAAAGTTTGTGCTCAATCAAATGTTGAATTGCCTTTTCAATATTCTTTTCAATTGTTGCTTCAAATGTTCTTTAATTATTAGTAATTATATCATAAATGTTAATCATGATGCTTTAAGTGATTAATGTTGATTTGGGCTTTATTTCTTTGTTGTAATTAAGATAATTAATTAAGATGGGAATCTTTGTTTAAGAATTAACTTACAGAGAGTTGATTTTTCCATTTATAAATTTGATGCATCCACTGAAGGTACAACATCTTTGAAGCTATGTTACAAATTAGCAAAGCATAAATTTACGTTGTTTAGTTTTAGTTTGAAGATGAGGCCCAAATTGTGTAGACCAAAAGCAGGAGTCACGTTAGCTTAAATTGTGGTCGGTCCGTCACTCGTTCCAATAATAATTTTTAATAAAAAATACAAATCGCATTGCTGTCAGTCATAAATATCACATTTTCTTCTTAATGGTGAAAATATTTATTGTCAAGTGTAATTTTATATGTTAACCTAACCTTGTGAATTTGATTCTTTGACTCATCATCGTATGGATTCTTTTGTGTTAATATTGGAGGTAAACTTTTGTGTTAAAGCATATATATGAAATTGTTAAATTAGTGTGTTCATTGTTAAAAGCATATGGAAATTTAAAATATGAAATATGGTGAAAGTTGTAATTTTAGTTCGAAAATTTGTTCAAAACGTTTCGAAAGTTGGAAACTTGCAACACTAGATATATAGTTTTAGTCTAATAATTTCGAAATCTACTTTAAAATATTATAGAAGGTGGTTGTAGCACATAACTTTAAACATGTACGGTGTGTTCTCGAGTTTAACGAGGGGAAAGGAAAAGAATGAGAAGAAAAGTATTTTCTTTCAAATCATCTCATTTTTTAGAATAAAGACTTCATGACAAAATTACTCTAAATTGCCCGATACTCCTTCAAATCATTCTATTTCTTCCTTTTTTCTTCGTTAAGTAAAACTCGATAACGCACTTTTTCTTTATTTTTTCAAATTTTTTCCTTTCCTTCTTAAAAAAACTTCTTTTACTCTATCCATTTCAAATGAAACTCCTCCATCTAGATTATTGGATCACCCCTAGTCATAAGTGACTGTCATATCAGTTTTTCCAGCTTATGACTATCCCATAACTAAACAATCCTGATCAAGACTTTCATGACTAACATCCATATTACCATCACTAATATTACTGAAATCACATAATATTAATTTAAGTGAACTTTATTGGTTGAGAAAAACTAAAAAAAATGTTAACAAGCTCGTCACCAGAATGACGAGGTGTCCACATGACGAGCTTGTGACAAACTATCACTAGTGGATGATCTGTATAACGAGCCGCGGATGACCATCACTATAAATGGTCTTATCATCTTTCTTTAGATGTGTTAGGACTTATTTGTGTTTGTAGGCCTTGTGCAACTATCTTAATTATCTTGCTATTATTGCTTTGTTAGTTTAGT
>JAUEJL010082476.1:0-15120 GCA_032274825.1 Drosophyllum lusitanicum
GAAGCCGGTACTCACCTGAGTGTTTAAAACAACACAAAAATGGATTCGGCTCTCCTTGTTTGCTTAATTACCTATTGCATACATACAAGTTCACTTAGATTATCATACAACATACACATATACTAATACTAGTGTTAAACTCCCTAATTATGTATTTAAATTAGTAAAAATACATAAACCATCCCAAATACCCCTAATGTGTCAAAAATGTTCTAATAACATTCCATGTACCTAAAACATTGAAAAACAGCAATTCAAATCCTGTAGCTTAGATCGCGCCGCGATCCACTTATAGGTCGCGCCGCGACCTCAGACCAGAAGCACGCATCAGTGCCCTGCACTTGCTGTGTTTCCATTCAAACCCAATTTCAAATGTTTCTCAGTTGTTTCCAAGTTATGTACAAGTTTTGGGACATTAGTATGAGTCCATAAACATCAATAAAACATGTTTTAACATCAAATTCCTAACTAATTCATCAAATCACCATTAAAGACCCATTTGGTCAAATTCAAGAAATTCCTTCAAGATAGCTTCTATAATTCATAAAACCAATCCTAAACAATCTGTAGATGATATTAGAACAAATTGCAATCCAAAAATCTAAGCTTTATTAGCTAAATTCGTTTAACCCATTTTTTGACCTAATCACCTAAAATGAAGAACAAGATGAAGAGAGCTTACAATCTATGGAAAAGATGATGGAGATGATTGATAGAACAGATTTAGGACTTGATTTCAACTTGATTCCAGCCTTGATGCTTAATCCTTGCTTGAGTTCTCTTCAAGAACACAAAGAGAGTTGTGAGTGTGTGTGTTTGTACGTATGTGTGTGTGTGAGTGTGTGTTGTCTGTCTTAGATAACATAAGGACCGACTTTGGGTTCCTAATTATCCACAAGGGGTATTTTGTTCCCCTTTTCAACATACAACACGACACCCGTTTACCCGTTTCAAACAACGAAGATATTTTCAGAATCCTCGTTTGAAACCATTTAATATTTCATCATTTTTATCTATTTTTATTACTATTTTAAAATTCACATTTAACTGACCAATAGCACATTTTCTTTAAATACTCAACATATACTTTTAATTTATTTCATTTAAATTAATTTGCGTACCAAATGGAGCGCACGAATAGGCCTGATTGAGGATGTTACAAATAAAGGTGGTCGGAGATGAAGAATGGGAATGAATGTCGATAGTCGATGTGCTTGATGAATAAGGAAGGAGGTGCGATGTCATCGTTGATTTTGTAAAGGATCTGGAATGATTTTCAAAGGGATTTGTCAATCCTGTGGTATATTGGAAGGTATTATACATTCATATAGGCACTGGAATTCACGGGAATTAGTAATTCCAATTCCATGGCAATACGTGAACCAAAGGTAAGTAAAGAATTCTAATTCCAATTCCGTACATTTCCACCCAACCAAATGGGATATTAGATTATTGATCTTCTTACTCTTATGTTTTATCTTGATGTATTTAAATTTGACTTAAGAGATAATGAGTCATTTGACTATCAGTTCGGATGAAGCAAACAACGATGAAATATTCCACCAATTACATATTTCCAACAACAACGATTGAGATGTAGAATAACCCAATAATATGTGTTTTTTCCTCTTCATGAACGTCACTATAAATAGGGTAAAGCACAAAGGCAACCGGACCCCTCTACTCGATTAGTCAGACCCAGTTGGTAATCGACAATGAAAAGTTTCCAAGCCAAAATACCTTTTCAATGGGAACTATGTAATATCCTAAATTCCGAACTATATATATATTTTTGTGCATAAAATGATGAAGTGTTAGTATCATTTTGTCTTTAATTATTTAACGTGTGTATTGTAAGCTAATATTCATGATGGATTGGGAACGGGGTAATCTCTTAGTTGATAGATGAGTGTTTGTAGAAACATACTAAAAATTAATAAAGTGTTTGATTTTACCAATTTGACTTTGGAAGGTTTGTTTCAAAGATGATAGGACTTTGAATCAAATTCTAAATTATGGTCAAATCGTTGGTGTGGTCCTTTGCCCTAAAATGTTATTCCCCAGCCTCTATTGTCTTGAGTCTAAAAACGATTGCTTCATCAAAGAAATAATTTGTTTCGATTTTAATTACAAGTGTGAAGGAGTATTAATAGAGTGAACGAGGCAATTAAATTCAACATTTGAATTGGAGTAGTGAGTTCTTGAAAATTTGTGTCTTTTGTTGCTAGTTGACAACAAAAAAGGCTTATGGATGTTGGTTTTGGATTCCTCGTCTCATTTATCGGTTGTTTCGTAAAAAGCTTTTGATAACTTTTGGTTAAGGCCCATTAGATACATTCATCTTGGACCCGATTAGTTTGTAACACCCTGGTTTATTTTGTGCAAATTTAAACTTTTCAAAACACACTTTTAAGTATAATTTATATAATATGCTAAAGCATGCGGAAGCTTTAAACTGTTTTACAAACGGTTGGTGTCACTTGATATCTTACACACACATCCATTAACTATTATCGTAATAAAAACCGTACGACATCCATATGTCCAAATATGTTTTTAAAGAACATAATCAACAAGCCCTACAAGCTTCTACCCGCCTCACCGGTCTTTGCTACTTACTGCATGCGGATACAAAACATTTTTACATTATACGTTAGCATAAAGCTAGTTAGTGCACTAAAAACACAGTTTAGTATCTAAAACAAGTCATCACAGTCATCAACATTTTTGCATAATATGGCATCAATTAAGATTTAGCACATAAGACGTGGGGGACAAATCCACTAAACCTTGTATCTTCCATAGTGGCCAACCATGGTCAATAAGTTCACATGGGGTACGTCCACATCTCCCGTCAAAGTGGGGGAGCACGGAGCATCCACCATACAACGGTTATCAGGAGTGAATGGCCGTTTAACGGATTTATATAACATTTGTCAAATATACTTCCAAAACTGACACAACTTATGTATTTAGACATTTAGGCCAACCTACTGTTGTAATTAGCGCCTGTGAACAAAAGATGGATTAAACTAGACATTCCAAGCTTTCCAGCGATATATGATACTTGTAAATCCGATAAACAATCGATTTTTCACGAATTTTATAAAACAGCCCCAAACCTGTAGAAAAATTCAAACAACAGCATGTTTTTACGAATTTCTTGTCTAAAGGTTGCAATTTTCTCATTTAAATCGACCCCAAAGCATACAAAACTCAAAGATAAGTTTACAGAACATTTTTGGGTCATTTCTAACACACCAAATCAGATTATAACATTACCATACCCAGTCATTTAGTGATTAAACCCTAACTTATGATATTTTGCCCCAAATGACCCATTTGACGTATAAATTCAGCATATGATAACATAGGGCCTTAATTGCAACTAAGAACAATACAATCATTCATAAACAAAAGTTAGAACTTACTTGTGATCAAAACCAAATCTGTCCGGTCAAAACCAAATATGCCCGGCCCTTGTTTTGACCTAATGTTACATTTATAGTCCCTTAACTTTGTTTCCTTAGTCTTTGACCATAAAATTTCTATTACTTATACTTTGGCCACCAAAACTCCATAGAACTTGGATAACTGATTTCCATAAAGTCCTCGTTTCTTTTTTATATAATATCATTTATATACGAAATAAAGATTAAACGCTTTATGGCTTCATATACCAAGACTTCACGATCTTTTCTGCTATAATTTCTTTCTGCTAGAATCTCCTTTCAAGAAATCCATGCAAACCTATCTTTTATCATTACTCGATCCTCAAAAAATCGCGCTTATAGTTTAATAATTCTAGTATTTTAAACAGGGGTAAGTAATATAAAAACATAGACTATCAAGAACGGTCTTACACAAAGTTGATCTTCCATTTGAAGACAACGATGCAACCTTCCATTTTGAGAGTTTAGGTATTAATTTTGCTTATAATCGTCACCCAATGTTCACGCCTATTCATGGATGCTCATATAGGTAAGCCGAGGTATGTAAACGGCGATGATCCAAGTTTACAATTGAAAGGGGTAGTCATGTAGTATGTTTCGTAGTAAACTAGACATGTCAGTTGGTTCACTAAGGTAGCGTTTGGTTCGCGGAATGTTTATGAAGGAATTGAAATCTGTGAAGGAATTGGAATCTGAATTTGTAATCTGTTTGGTTGCCAGGAAATGGAATTGGAATCCATTTCCATGGTTTGTTTTGTTCGCAAATAATGTAGATGAACTTGATTTCAGTCATGTAAAATGATAGAATTACCCTTCCTACAACTTCCAAATTCATTCTTAATCGCAACAAAACTAGATACCCACAAATCAGTAGTTGACTATGAATGGGGACGTGACTGACGAACGGGGACGCACCGAATGACAACCGGCAAAAGACAAACTGCGAACAGCGACCCCTGAGGACCTACGAACAACGAACGGGGACGCACCAAACGATGACCCGCGAAAGACGAATGGCAAACGATGACCCGCGAAAGACGAACGACGACCCTCGAGGACTGACGAATGATGAACGGAGATGCGATTGACGAACGGCGAACATCGAACGAAGACCGGCGAAAGACAAACGGCGACCCGCGAGGATTGATGAACGACGAACAGGGACGCACCGAACGACGATCCGCGAAAGACGGACGACAAACGGTGACCCCGGGAGGAACGACGAATGGGAACCCAACGAACGACGACCCGCAAAAGAGGGACGGCGAACAGCGACCTGCGAGGACTGACGAACGACGAACATCAAAAGATGAAATGCGAACGACGAACATCAAACGGCGACCGGCGATGACTGACAAACGATGAATGGGGACGCGGCTGATGAACGACGACCGGCGAAAGATGACAGACGAACTGCGAACGACAAACATCAAATGACGACCGGCGACGAGAAAACAATAGGCAGAGGGTATAATGGTAATAAACCACATTTTCTCCCTCATGGATTTTAAAATACCTCCTTATCTTGAAGAATTTTACATTCCCTCCCTCATGAATTTTAATTTCTTTAAATTTTAATTCCATAATAAACCAAACATTGAAATTTCTATAAATTAGATTTCAATTATCGCACTAACGAAATGGGCCAGCAACAGCCTCTAGGTTTGAAAAGGCCGTTTTATCTCTCTGGCCTCGGTGAATCGTATCAATGGCGCCTCATGATATCCGGCGTCCGTTCAAACGTGCGGCGATCTCTGATCAGCAGAAACGACGTGAACTATCTTTGCAAAGGCAGGCTCAGAACCGGACCGAAGCTCAGCTGAAAGCTCGCCGCCTCGCCTCCTCCATCCTCTCCTTCCCAAACCAGAACTCCGAGCCTCAGTCTTTGGAATCAGTCGACTTGGTCCCCGAACCCATAGTTGAAGAACCCGAAACTGATGCCGGAGATATTAGCGAAATCGACATCCGTCAAGCGGCTAAGCTCAAAGGCCCTGAAGCTCGGCGGTGGTTCGCCAGCCAACTTATGCTCCCGGAGTGGATGATTGATGTCCCTGATCGCCTTAATGAAGATTGGTATGCTTTCTAATTTCTCATTTTTTTCAATTCATTCTTGTTAAAGATTTAGTAGATTATCCTAAATTTAAAATCACTGCCCACTTTACATTTGCCTAAATGGCGCGATTATTTGATGACCGCGCTTTCTAATGTAGCCAATTAGGGCTAGAAAGAATTCGTAAATGTGTTTGATATTCGATGACTAAACCTTCTTATTTAGTTGAGAGTTACATCCAAATCGCTTCAGCCTACTTGCAATATTTCATGGTTGTTAACACAAGGGGATGCTATTCATGTCACTTGTCATTTCAAACTATGTTAGTTAATCTGCAGGAGTTAAACTTAAATGACATATCTTATATAGGTTACTAAACAATTACAAGTTTTCAATTCTATTAGTGGTGAAAATCCAATACTTTCCTGCATAATGAATAAAAAGCTGCAGGTACGTTTTTGCAAGGCCTTCTGGTAAAAGATGCTTTGTTGTTTCATCAAATGGAACAACTGTAAGCAGACTACGCAATGGTTCCCTCTTGCACCGTTTTCCTTCAGCTCTACCCAATGGTGCTAAAACCAAAGAAGGTTCTCGGTCTGCCCAATCATACTGTATACTTGACTGCATATTTCACGAGGTACTATGTTGTTTACTTATGTAGTCAGATTTATTATTTTTGTTGCAACTGTTCTGCTGTTTGATTGTTGTGATGCATTTTTTTTCTTATGATTGCAGTTGGACCAAACCTACTATGTACTAGACATGGTTTGCTGGGCTGGGATCTCGTTTTATGAATGCACTGCTGAGTTTAGATTTTTCTGGATGAACAGCAAGCTTGTTGAGTCAGGGGCCTGCGAGGCTCCCTCTGTTTACCATAGATATAAATTTAGCCTCATTCCTGTTTATAATTGTGATCACGCAGGGCTCCAAACAGCTTATACAGGGGCAGTACCTTATGTGAAGGATGGGCTACTCTTTTATAACAAGTAAGCTTCGTAATGTGTATATATTTGCTTGTTTATTTTATGTTCCTAAATGTCTTTGACCTTTTCTGTGTGTGTGTGTGTGTGTATTAACTATTTAGGAAGCAAGACACACACACACACCCTATCTGTTGCTGTCTTGTTTCACTGAAATTTTAGTGTTTGGATGTGATCTTTTCTTCGTTTTAGGCATGCACATTATCAAACAGGAAACACGCCGCTGGTACTTGTGTGGAAGGATGATAGTTGTAGTCAGTATGTCATTGATACTGATAACAAAGGACAGGTTCCAAATCATCAGCAGGTACTATGGCATTTATACTTGCATGCTTGTGGATTCTTTTTGAGGTTCACCGTGAACTTTGCTTCTACCGTTTAGCGTTGTTAGAGTTTTGTTGGTATACTGTTTAATGCAATTGTGGGAACTTATGTATGCTATAAATAAGCTTACCAATTTATCACTTGATCATTCCTATTTACCATGACATGTATTGATCAAATTCTGCTGTACATTTATTTATTATTCCTGATATATTTGAATTTGGTCAATTGGTTTCCTTTGGATGTCTACTTAAGCATTCTGCATTTATGCTAATTTTCAAACAAAAATTGAAAGAAAAATGGGTAGCTCTGTTTACTTTATATGGCTTCTTTCTTGAATCAAAGTCATGTTTCTTACTCCATGGGTCTCGCAGAATTGCGAAGCATGACAAGACACACAAAAGTGTTCTACTAATAGTCAAGTGTTAAGAACACTCTTCAATAATGACACATAATAAGGTGAATATTGAACCAAACTGTCCAAACCCAATAAAATCAATTTTTATGATATTGGTGATATTTTTGTTTTTGAGTGATCAAAGAATAGAAACTTTCTGCAAAACCTTGTGGTTTTAACGGCCCAGTGAGTAAGATTTTGCTGTTGATTCATGGTTAGGGATATGTTTTTTTACACTTACAACTACAGGTTAACATACACCTTTGGAAGTTATATGAACTTTACCCTAGTTCCTTGATTGCATTTGTCAAAATCATCTACACATGATCATGCCACCATTTGTTTACATACTTCTAAGTATCGGCTGAATATGTAATTTCACAAGACCTATGTTTCTGTTGATTAATGATAAGGTGGTTTTGGAGCTTCAAGATAATGGGCAACTGGTTACATCTGATGATCCTCCTGTTGTACTTGGATGCTTAAATGCAGCTTTCATACAAGAGGTTTGTATAATTATATATTAAAATAAGTATTTTACTATTAGACTTGCTATTACGTCAAGAATTGATTGATTGGTCCAATGGAATATGTATATCTACCATGTGTCAAAACACTTTTAATTGTGATATGTGTGACAAATAAGAATACATAGTTACATACTGTGACAAACAATTGATGATAGTTTTTTATTGGCAAGAACTTTTCAAATACATATTCTTATAAGCAACATGACAAAAGATGTATTCTGATTTTTCAGACAGGACTGCATTCAGGAAACCTAGTACGATTTGCGGTTAATGAGGGTGGTTTAACTTTTGTTGACGGGAAGCTGGAGAAGGCCGATTTACACTACATAGGAAAGGTCCATCGTGCACGTGCTTTTGCCGATAGTTACTCCAAGGTATTTAGATTTTCCATTTTTTTTCTGAAAAATTGGTTAAGTAAACTGGTCTGTCTTTACCACAAAGTAATCAGCTTAGAGATCATTTATTACTTGTCATTATTGAACAAAACAGAAAATATAACGAACCATCATCTAAAGACGGTGACAAAATATCATAACAAACCATCATTTAAATGTTGCTGGTGGAGGTGGTAACAGGGGTAGGTTTGATCATGAATCAAAAGGGTAATTTTTGTACGGGTTGTATGGACCCAAAACACTTTGGTAAATTTCCAACTTGTTTGATCCATTTGGCATCTTTCCTTTTTAGTTAGCGTTTTTATTTTACTTGTTTGACCATTTAGAGAAAGCATATACCCATGGAAATTTTGATCTTTAATTTTTCGATTCTTAATTTTTAGCTTTTTTTAAAATCTCAGATCGTATTCCAATATACGGTTCGCCATTCTCCTCTAAGAATAGAGCATCTGTTTGCGTCCACTGGTATGGTCTGTGAACAAGAGGGCATGACGGATGAGGTGGATATGGTTGGTTGATGGTCCTGATCCCCTAACAATGACCATGGCTTGTGATAAGTATGTCTCTTTCTCAACCCTTGAGCCCTAAAAGCAGTTTGAGCTTTAGTGAGCCCCGTATTTGGCCCATGTTCGCCCTTTTGGAGAATTTGGGGTCCATTTATATGGATCCGAGTTTCGGATGGGGGAAATTGTGGTTATTTTGGGAACTAAAGAGTGATATGTTATGTTATCTTGTTATAGAATAGAACAAATGTGTCCGGTTTTGAGTAAAACATAAAGTTTATTCTGGCATATATATGTACACACACTAGTGTGGTACTTGCGCTAAGCGACAGGGATGTAAATGGTGATTAGCAACAGTAGTGATGAGGGTAGAGTTTACCGTCAATTGTACAAAAGTTTTTATACTGCAATTACATTGACTTGGAAAACATGGACCTAAATTTGAAAACCAGACTTGATGTAACAGACTAATGGGAACACATATCCCTAGCCTTTGCATTTTCAACTTTATAAACATTACGTTTAACTCGAGCATATTTGCTAAAATTTAGATAGTATAATCTCTATAGTATAAACTTTCTTACGGATTTGTTTTAAAGTTTGCAAGTCAAAATTGCATGAAAATATAATAAACTTTGTTTTAGTTATCATTTTATACAATAAAATTTAAAATTTTAAAGATAACACAATTAACTTTCATAATCCTTTCATTGTATGCAAACAACTTTTTTATGTGTCTTTTGTTTAGTTACCATTGTATGCAATAAACTTTGCCATAACTTTCATAGTATACAACAAGTTGTATACAATGTGAGGATTATGAAAGTTAGTCGTATTATTTTTAAGACAATACAGTTGATTTTATATAATAGTAATTAAGACAAAGTTTATTGTGTTTTAATGCAATTTGCCTATAAATAAATTATTATTAAGTTGTATTTATCTAACCGCTTTTAGGTATTAGTTTTCAAAAAAGAGAACAAAGATAGATATCATTTTGAGAGTTAGTAATCAATGACCCTGAATAATTCAAAAGCTATGTATGAAATTGTTGCTGATTGTGATAGGCTGTTTGATGATGGTACTAAATAAATAATCTGAATGATAAAAATTACCATTTTAACTTTATAATGATTGATTACAGAATATCGAATGATTTGCTTAATAAAACAACATGTGAAAAAGAGGTACTAAAGATAGATAGTGACCGGTTGATGATTCGGGGGGTGTTTTAAGGTTGAATAATTCAACAAGATTTTATTGTTTTATTGAGCATGATTTTCATTCAAAAATGAGAATCAAACACGCTAAATATTGAACTTGGTTCTAATTCAGAAACAACAGTGGATGCCATGGAGGTGAACAATGTCTGATGGTTTTTTAAACTTAAGTTATAAAGTAGAAAATGAAGTATTCATATTAGCAATAACCATGAAATCAATATTTTTAAATCAAATTTATCATATATTTTCTCTTTTTTTTCTTAGTAAATGCAGGAAATATGAAGCTAATTCTGCAAAAGGGTATCTATCTATCTAATCCCCTCGTCACAATATTTTGCCATTTAATAAGAAGTGTTCCTACCTTGAAAACTATTTTCAGGGTTTAAGATGACATTGAGCTTTTTTAGTTAGTAACGTGTGATCAAATCCAGGCAGAAATGAGTACAATAAATTAGTTACACACAATTTACCGTTGCAATTTTGACTTCTAACAAATACTGTATACAATAATTTTTGCTATGCATAACAATTCGTTGTTGTTTGAACCATTGTACCCTTAAATATGTTGATGAAAATAAAAGATAATGTGATTCTAAAGGTATAAGAGTCACAATTATTATGTCTGGTAAAATTTTATTATGTACAAATCGATTCCCATCTTATTAGACCACAGTATACAACATCAATGTATGCGTGTTCGTAGTACGTCCATCTTATGGGGGCGTTAGTTTTAGAATTAATTACAAAAACCATCCTTATGATTTGTATATTTACACCAATGGTACAAACCTTTGGTATATTTAAGAGAGTGATTACTTTAATGGGTCGATTTGTGATATGTATTATTACTAAAACATCCAATGAAAATTAAAAAAAAAGATAACAATAATAAAATAAAAAATAGATCTAATGAGTTAAAACTCACTCAAAGACCATTTATAGTGGATAGAACATTTTGAATCATCTTACTTAAATCTATTATTATTATTATTATAGTAACTTGTTGATAATCATATTTAACCCATTAAATCATTAATTAATTTTAAAATCGAATAAAATTTGTAAACCTATTAATTTCGACTTAACTCATTTCAATACATATTAAAAATAGTATCTCCTATTGTAGAATGTTAACAAAAAGTGAACAATTAGAACCAGGGTTATAAAAAGCTCCCATGACACAAGGCTTGACCACTGTGTTACAAAAATGTCCTAGGCGCTGCTGTTCTGCATGGCACACGCCACGACTTGGCTAGGAGCACCATTGCCGTTATAAGCTTTGTTTTTAAGGCATGTTAAACGTGTGAGGTTATATGGGACGATCGAGTATATATGCATCAATTACATGATTAATAGTTATTCATTAATGACAAATAGTTGACCAGGTCAAATATGAAGAAATATAATAATAACATTTTTTTGTAATATTTGTTTTTTAAAAATTACATTTATTGTGAACTTGATATATACGATTAAATCTAAAATTTATGTGTTTTTCCTTCCTATATATGATTAAATCTAAAATTTATGTGTTTTTTCTTTTTGTATGTATAACTTTGTGTATGTTTGCATATAAATTATATACAACATTGTCGACTTATATCACATCTTAAAAAAAACATTTTGGCCTCACCATAACTTGTTTGAGCTTAGCCCACGCCTCAATGACGCTACAACATGAGTGGGTTTTCACTACATAGGTAAATAGAGACATACACGAATCTCTATAAGAAAGGTAAAAGAAATGAGACCATGTTAAATTATAAAGCTCCATAACATTAAGGACGAAAGGATACTAAAAATGAAACAATAAAAAAGGTTGCTTCATAATTCATAAATTAAGACTAAAATCTCTAAGACGCGGAAGTGGTAGCCTCACACCCATCATGTACACATGCCAACACATCTCTGTAGTCTCTTGAGATGGTGAAGGTATCATACACCTTCCCATCTCTGCTCTTCTTGTACTCGAACAGGAGTGACGAGTGATTAAATGCAGTCATTTTCACAAACCCGAAATCATAATCCTTAAAAAGACTCCAAGTAGTATTAGTCTGAGTAAATTCAGACAAATGAGCCCCGGCTCCACCCACTACAACATGGATTGTACCATTAACTGTGCCAGAATAGTGAGACTTCTCAGAGTTCACACAGTGATTCTACATCATCACAATAAACTCGTTATTAGAATCAACTGTAAAATGTGTATTTTATAGTATGAGGGATTTGGATATGCGCTTTGAAAGTGACTATGTGATATTGGTAATAATAATCAAATAATTAGCTATAATGGAATAGTTGGAGAAAATATTGTTTGGATTTGTTTTCACTGTTTAAGTTAGCAATTATAAGATAATCACATGTACGAGTGCTTGACAAATTTTGATTACTTAATAGATAAAACGACTAAAAAACACATTTTCAAAAAAGATAAGGAGAAAAGGAGAGCTATTTTGTGAAATAAGAATAGAAGTATCTCAAAAGAAAAGGAAAATAGGTAATTTTGGCCCATAGATAATGAGTTTAGCTTTGGCTGGTGTAAAACTAAGTTTCCAAAAATGATTATTTGACCACTAAATGATCAAATAACGAGAAGCAGAATCTGTTTATGTGAACATTATAAACAGATTATTACAACTTATCATGATAATCAGATAATCAATTTCAGAAAGCAAATCCAAACATTCCTGAATTGGCATGGAGTATTTTACCTGATAAATTGGGCAAGATCTTTCATAGTTATGGACATGACCATAAAACCCAATGTCAACTTTGTATTTCTGCCATAATTTCTGCAAACTTTCTCTTCCCATGGGCTCAGCAAACGATCCCTCAGCTGCATAATATTTGTCCGAAGAGTAACCGAGCACACGATGACCAGCAAAGATGAGCCATGGTTGTTTCTTCCTGTCTACTGACGCAAGGCATTGTTCAATGAACTTGTACTGTTCCGTGCCTTTCCTCCAGTCATGCTCAGTGTCCGCTATGCAGAAATGAAACATGCCATAATCTGCTGAATACCTACAAAAATTAAAAAATATCATTTTCATTACATTAATGGAAAACAATCTCCGATGTGAAGAAACAACTTAAAGTTTCGAGGTTGACAGGAGGTGGCCATTTCAACCATTTACTTATAAAACAGGATGGTCAATCCCGGTTATTTTGTTTCTAACGGGTACAATAGAAGATGTTAGCTAATATAGAAACAGGTCAAATGGGTTGTACAGTTGTACCTCGTTCAGAGTGTCTTGATAAATGCATAAACCCTCCTAAATTATTTTATCCAAAGAATTAAATTATTGTTAATGTAAATATACTTTTTGTAGTCCTATTAGACACGCAAATTATTATTTCCTATTTTTTTAGAAGTAAACTTTTTGTATAAAAAGTGTTTCATGTCGGTCCAACTTATGCGTCTTGACTTGTACCACATAATTACATGTTTTGGCATATTACCCAACTTACGTGACCCATCCATTTTGCCACATATGTTTAAAAGTACTGATATTTACCAGAATTTAGCTCTGTTTTCAGCAGGGACGTAGAATGTTGTCTCTGCCGGGACACCACATTCTCCACCTGAATCATTACCATCATAAAAAGATCCGCTTCCAGGGACATCGCGTTCATGATTACCACTATATGAGAATTACACAGAAAATCAACACATGATTGAAACAAAGTAACAAACCTGCAACTTGATATAAAAATTAAAGAAACCTTGCAATCATATAGGGCACAACTGATGCAATGGGTTCCACTTGTGATGTAAATTGGTCCCATTGTGAAATGTATCCATTTGAATAGACTATATCTCCTATGTGGAATACAACGTCTATGTTATCAATGTCATTGATGAGCTGGTCAGTGGTGTTAAGAGAACCAGGTTGATAATTATTGTATTCATTAGATCCATCACGTTCCGCCTGAAACAAAAATAAAAAGGATAATCAGGGATCTGATTCAATTACTGTACTCGGATTGAATCTAATTTTTTACCTTTCCCAAGTCACCAAATATAACAACGCGTTGTAATGACTCCTGTCCCGGGTAAGGAGGTGATATAAACGAATACTTCTTCTTGCTCCAAATGTATGTGCCATTAGATAATATATGTCCCATTTTGTAATAATACCTAGGAATTTAATCAAAATAATAATTTAGTTGATCAATTAGAAATAATCTTAAAGGCTAAAGCATTAACAAATCTAAACATTACTTGGTACTCGGCCACAAATCCTTTAAGAAACTTGTATGTATGAAACCAGGATCACGCCAGCCAACTGTCCTTGCTGGTGAATCTGCAGGAAGTCTAGACCTTTTAATGTGCAGAATCATAATAATCTTATTGATGAAAAATACCTAAATTAATCACATATCCCCATCTTACTTCTCTATATGAAATCTGTAGCTTATTAGAATACTAATACTAATCCATTAAAGACTAATATTTTATTCATTACAAGAAATTAATACTCATCTGAGGCCTAGGAAAAATAAGTTAAGAAATATATATCTTGAAAAGTCGTGATGATGTAGTGAATATACCACACATGCTGTTTTGATGAAATGTTAGTGTTCCTGCAGGAGATAGCATAGGGGATTGCCCCTTAACTCCCCATTTGATAACAGGAGTTGCTTCATTTATATTGTAGCCACTTGTCCAGGTCACAGTCATCTACATGAACAACAACAACAACAGAAATATTAACTAAAAATTGAAAAAGAAAAGAAGCTAAAACTTCTATCTTAAACTTCAAATTATAGCAAGACATTATTATTCTCGATGTATATTTTAAATACACTTGCAAGACTTACTGTTAGATTACATAACTCCTCAACTAATTACATTACATCAAACCAATATAAATAGAGTACAAATAGGAAAACCCTAATGGGCTTGGGCCCTAATCTAGTATTCCAGTGGACTCAATATACACACAAACAATTATTTCTCGACAATATCTATGTTTTTCGAGTAACATTATAGCCGGAATATGGCCATTGCAGACCGTGGAAGCTTGAAAGTGCAAATATATGCAAGAATTAGTGAAATTCGTGAAAAAATGAGGTTGATGATCATGTGGTTTATTATGCTTGGAGTTAAAAGTCATGAATTTCTTGCACATACTGTATGCGATTTTGGAGCATGCTTATTAAAGTACTCATTTAATTCGTGAAGGACAGGTGAAAGGAATCAAAGTTATAGCTGGAGTGATTGGTGTTTATCTCCCCGGTTTTGCTTCGTGAATTAATATTGGGG
>JAUEJL010082487.1:0-15119 GCA_032274825.1 Drosophyllum lusitanicum
CAAGCAAACTGCTTGCACCCACAAGGGCAGAATATTGCTTACACCCACAAGCAGAATATTGCTTACACCCACAAGGGTAGAATATTGCTTACACCCACAAGGGCAGAATATTGCTTACACCCACAAGCAGAATATTACTTACACCCACAAGGGCAGAATATTGCTTACACCCACAAGCATAATCCCTTGTGGCCGTAAGCAATACCCTCCTTGCGGCCGTAAGCAGTACACCCCTTGCGGCCGTAAGGGAGGTCCTTGCGCCCGCAAGCAGGTCTGCACAGACCAGTGCAATTTTTCAGCCTCTGCTTTGGCCATTTCAACCCCAAAACTCAACCAAACGATTCCAATCCAATTTCTAGTGTTCACATATGAAAGAGGTACTTAAACTAAGCTAGAAACAACACTTGAAACTTACTTTAACAACCAATTCAAGGATTTGAATCAAAATCACCATTTTTGACCCGTTGGAGCTTTTTATCCAAATTCAACCAAAACACTACTTTAATTCAATAATCTGATTGTTTATCACTTAGAATTGATGTAGGAACAGATTAGAATCATTGATTTCAATTATAGAAATCAATTTGCAATTTTGATCCATTTGACCTAAATGGTCAAAACTCAAGAACTTGAAGATGGAGCTTACCAACAAGGTGGAGATGATGAAGATGGAGAACAAGAACAAATTATAACTTGAATTCTGCAGCAAGATTGAAGCTTGATTGATCTTTTGAATTGTTTCTCCTTCAAAGCCAAGAACAAGAACACAAAGTGAGTTGTCTGTGTGTGTGAGTTTGAGTTGTGTACGTGGGTACATAAGTCACAGACCAACTTGTGGGTTAATTTTATCCACAAGTGGGTATCTTTTTCCTCTTTTCAACATACTACTCAACGCACAAGTACCCGTTTTAACTAACGTGGATATTTTTGGAATCCTCGTTCTAAACCATTTCATATTTTATTGTTCTTATCTATTTTTATTAATATTTTTATATTATCATTTCTTTATTATTTTCTTCTAATTCCAACTTAATTAATTAAATAAAATTCTTTTATTCAATATTTAATTCGAGATTTAGACGTACCAGATTCGAAAACGACTAAGCCCAAACTGAGGATGTTACAAAGACGAAGCTCGAAGAGTATGAGTACGACAACAAGTGTCAAGGAATATAAGTATGACAGTGATAGTTTGGGAGTGTGAGAATGGGGGAAATGATTTGTGTGAGTATGACAACATCGTTGAAGGACTTTGAGTCGGTGAACATTCAAGGAGTTTGAGATCGCCAACGACTATGGCCTTAAGAATTCTAGAGAAAACCAATACTTTAAAACTTAGCGATTAACGTTTACTACCTTTGGTTTTTTTAAAGTTTCGCGTTATGTAGCTTTAAAAAGTTTTCAAAAGTAAATCTATCTTTTATTCATTTAGGTGGTTTTTGGTTCGCACAATGCTTTTCAACGGAATTGGAATCTAGGAAGGAATTGGAATGTGAAGGAATTGGATTTAGAATTTAAAATCCTTACCTAGTGTGTATGGTTGTAAAAATGGAATTGAAATTAGAATCTAATACATATCCTCGGCCACCACCTTTTGCCACCACCGACCACAACACAACCCCTAACCACCGTTACCCTAACCATTGTCACCCTAATCGAAGCCCTAACCATCGCCGTCGCCACCATCGAAGCCCTAACCACCACCATCACGCAAATTGATACCAACATGCAAAAACCAATTGTTGTCGGCCCATATCCCCTCCTAACTAAACCAATTTTTTTAAATGAGTGTAATTGGTGCATTCCTAGAAAAATGTTAGGACTTTTATGAATAACAATGTGCTGAAGAAAAAAAAATTAGAGATAAATACACTAACAACCGCCTCCTTTCACAAGGAGTGCCTACGTTGCGATCTTCCTGCTTCCGACCATCACCATCACCGGTCGCCTCCGACCCTAGTAACCACAGGCTTCCGACACCCGCCGCCATCGGGTGCCTCAATCGACCCCAGCAGCCACCGACCGTCGTTGCCTCCGATCTTTTTCACCGACATCGAACATGCAACCACCGCCTGCTGCTACTGTGTTACAATTTGGTTTCGTACGGGCCGGTCTTGGGTCGGTAGTATTTTTGGTCTGGTTAATTGTTGCATGTGAACGTTGCATGAGTTGAACAATTCAAGTCACAATTCCATGAATAAAGGAGATAGACTAGGACTTAGGTTTGCATGTTTTTGTTTGCTATTGCATGTAGTCCACATTTCCCATCTTTTATTCCTTAATTTTAGGGGTAGTGGTAGAGCTCTTTACTTACTTAAATTCATGTACTACATTTGGAGAAGTGATATAGAAAATTTGCTCTTGTTTTCTTTCTACCATTTTTTCATACATATAATTTTACTTCCATTTGTGAGTTCCTCGAGGCTTTGTTTCCAACACTTGGTATCATAGCCTAGGGCTCGTGAAGACATAGAAGGCCGGTTTGAGAGTTGGTTTCAAGAATATGTGTAGCCCTTCGCTGCAGGGCAAATGCAGCAGGAACCGGGTTTTCATTTTGACACGACTATGTGATCACAGGTTGAAGTTTTGAAAGCAGGTTCCATCCTTGATCACCTAGTTTGTGTGATTAACCAAAGGCACGGAAAAGACAAGCGAGATGAAATCAAAGTAGGTGGCTTTGAGTTCGGTTCGTGTTGTGGGTAATAGAAGACGGTAAAGTTGGTGGTCACCTTGTTTTCTTGATTGGTAGAAGAATCACTCAGAATAACATTGATCGGCAAATGTATGGTGACACGAAGGGAATGGAAAAACAACACGGTCTAAACATTATGGTGGTGGCGGTTCAAATAGAGTGGCTTAGGATGTGGCCGGAGAAGAAGTCGTGGATCCGGCCAAAAAATCATGATGATACTAAACATGTCTAACGGTATGCAATGTTACATATTACCAGTGTGGTGAAAAAATCAAAAGAAGTTGAGCTAGTGACTTTGGACATGACTGAGGTGGAGGTCGGGTGTCCAGGTGTGAGTGAAGTGTGTGAATAAACAATTAAGGGGGTGATTGTTGGGTTAATAGTTTATTTATCATGTTACGGTTCGGTTTCGTACGAGTCTCGAGTCAGTAGTATTTTTGGTCCGATTAATTGTTGCATGTGAACGTTGCATGAGTTGAACAATTCAAGTCACAATTCCATGAATAAAGGAGATAGACTAGGACTTAGGTTTGCATGTTTTTGTTTGTTGTTGCTTGTAGTCCACGTTTCCCATCTTTAGTCGTGATGTTACTAAATGTATCTAACGGTATGCTATGTTACATATTACCGGTGTGGTGAAAAAATCCAAAGAAGTTGAGCTAGTGACTTTGGATGTGACCGACGTGGAGGTCGGGTGTCCAGGAAAAGTCGAGGATCGAGATGGTTCAAAAGAACATGATTAAATGTTGATGTGAGTGAAGTTTGTGAATAAACGATTAAGGGGGTGATTGTTGGGTTAATCGTTTATTTACCGTGTTACGGTTCGGTTTCGTACGAGTCTGGATTCAGTAGTATTTTTGGTCCGGTTAATTGTTGCTTGAACGTTGCATGAGTTAAACAATTCACGTCACAATTCCATGAATAAAGGAGATAGACTAGGACTTAGGTTTTCATGTTTTTGTTTGCTGTTGCTTGTAGTCCACGTTTCCCATCTTTTGTCGTGATGTTACTAAACGTGTCTAACGGTATGCTATGTTACATATTACCGGTGTGGTGAAAAAATCAAAAGAAGTTGAGCTAGTAACTTTGGACGTGACCGAGGTGGAGGTCGGGTGTCCAGGAAAAGTCGAGGATCGAGATGGTTCAAAAGAACGTGATTAAATGCTGATGTGAGTGAAGTGTGTGAATAAGCGATTAAGGAGATGATTGTTGGGTTAATCGTTTATTTACCGTGTTACGGTTTGGTTTCGTACGGGTCTCGACTCAGTAGTATTTTTGGGTCGGTTAATTGTTGCATGAATTGAACAATTCAAGTCACAATTCCATATATAAAGGAGATAGACTAGGAATTAGGTTTGCATGTTTTTGTTTGCTGTTGCTTGTAGTCCACATTTCACATCTTTTATTCCTTAATTTTAGGGGTATGGTAGAAATCTTTTTTTATTTAAATTCATGTACTGCATTTGGAGAAGTGATATAGACATTTTGCTCTAGTTTTCTTTCTATCATTTTTTCCGTACATATAATTTTACTTCCATTTATGAGTTCCCGGAGGAAATTAATTCATACACCCTAGTCTAAGGATCAAAATACCTTAGTCTAGCGTTATTATAACATAATTAAATCTTTTGACTGAATTTTATTGGTTGTTGGTTTTCTAACTTTTTAGACCCGATTTAAACTTTTTGACCTGATTTAATTCATTTAAACATTTATATTTTCCATGTATGTTAACCAATTATCTACAGCCAAACACATTAAAAAACTAAACTTTCATCAAAAATATAAAAAGAATTAATTTCAATTAAACCAGATCTGATGTATAAATATGGGTTTTGTTACAATTCAGATTAACAAACTAAAAATTTTTGAAAAAAAGAAGAAAAAAAACTGTTTGTGACATCCGGTCAACCTCCGGTCAACATCCGGCCAACCTCCGGTCAACATGCGGCCAACCTCCGGCTAATGTTGAAGGGATGTTTGAGGTATTTTGAGAGTCAAACTACGAGTTGCATGTTACTATCGGCCCCCGAAAATACCGTCGGTGTCCAGCAAACCTCCGGCCAAAATTTCAGCTCCGGCAAACCTCCGGCAAAATTTTTTGATCTGAAGTTGGATGTTTCAGATCTTAAGAGATCTTGAAAAAAATAAAAGAAAAAATGTAGAAGAAGCGACGTGGTGGTGGCGACTATGCGAGTGGCGACAAGGCCAACCTCCGGCCAACTAAGTTTGTGTTCGGTGGCGAAGAACATGCAAGTAGCGACGAGGTGGGGACGTGGTGGTGGCAATGAGGCCAACCTCCAGCCAACTAAGTCTGTGTCCGGTGGCGAAGAACATGCAAGTGCCAACAAGGTGGCGACGTGGTGGTGGCGAAAAACATGCAAGTGGCGACGGTCCCCAGCCATTGGCGCCGGTGTCCGGCCATCTCCGGCGACATCTCAGGCGCTGGTTCTAAGAGAGAGATAGTGAGAGAGAAAGAGGGAATGGGAAAGGGTTAGGGATTTAAAAAAAATGGGGGAATGGGAAAGGGTTTGGGGTTTTTTGATGATTTCTTAATAATTTTATTTTTAAAAAAAATTATATGCTTTCAAATATTTAAATTTTATTATTAATAAAAAATTTTATTTTTTATAATATTACTCTTTTTTCTTATCTACAGGATGACGGATACCTCAAAATTTTCAACAGAGCAAGTATAATTTATGTTTTTTATATTTACTAAATTTTTTCTTATTGAAACTTTATTAATTTTATTTTCTTGTTTAATGTAAAAAACAAATTTAAATTATACAAAAGAATAAACAATAAAGTATTAAAGTAATAATAAAAAAATATGTACTTATAGGATAAAAAAAGTATATACTACATAACTAAGTAAGATAAAAATAAAAGATAAATAAAAAGATAAAATCATTAACAAAGTAATAATTAATGATAAAGTAAGATGAAATAATTAGGTTATAATTATAAGATAGATATGGGTGTTGGGAATATAGACTAGGTATCATAGATTAGGGTGTCTTTAGGTATTAAAGAGTAGGGTGTCTCTAACAACACCCATTCCTTGAGGCTTTGTTTCCAACACCGCCACCACTGGACCACCGCCGCCACCACAAGACATCACCTCCACCACCGGCCTTCGACAACGATCACCGTCTGCTGCGAGTCGTTGTTGATACCATCAAGTGCCCCTACCACCGAACACCACCGCCACTAGCCTCTGTCAACACCAACGGTCGCCAATGTCAACCACCATTGCCACCACCAACGATCACCGCCCGCTGCTGCCCCCACACTCACCGCTAGCTGCTGATTGTCGACTTGTACAACTACCACCGACCATTGTCTGCTTTAAAGGCACCACCTATCGAGGCTGTCTCGAACACCGACTGACGACACCCGTCACCACCGACACCTAGCCATTGGTCGACGCTACCACCACCGATCTCTGCTAATATTATTAGGGTCACCGGTGCCGCCATCGACACCGATCGAACCCCACCGTTGGCACCACCATGTGCCACCGCAGTTGACGCCATTGGTTGTCGTCGCCGTCATTACCACAAATTTCTTATGTATGTATGTATTTGTTTGTCAACGCAAATGTATAAATGTGTGCGTAATAATGAAATTTTTGCAAAAGTATATAAATGGTATTTTGGTCATTGCTGACTGGTTTACTACTTTCTTCCAACCCTTGGACAACTATCCTTAGCAAAGTAGGAAGACTTTGGTGATTCATATCATAATAGGTAGAATATTGACACAATTTCATTCTAATTCTTTCGACATATTTATAAACCAAACAGAAAATAGGATTGACATGGAACTAAATTCCATTCCCTTTTAACAAACGAGATACGTAACCTCATTCCCTAAAGAATCTAGTTTCACTCTTTTGAATTATGCGACTAGCAAATAAGACCTTACAGCTTCAAGAAGTTTTTTGATCTTAATGGAAACAAACACCACTTACATCTTTAAAACTATTGATGAATCAGATTAAGATATATCTCGTAATCTGTTTTGACTAGAACTCAAGCTCGCTTTTTTACGTCTTGTAATTTTATCAATTGGCCGGTAGCAAGAAACTAGATGCATATAACTCAATTACATCAATCTACTCATTGAAGATCTTTGATGAATTGATGTTTGTCGATCTAAAAACATGCAGCTTGAATTGGGGTTTTGCATAATGACCATGTTATTTAATGACTTGAAATGGCAATATATACATGAAACAAAAATTAAATGTTCCTCGGCGAGCAGTATAGCCCCACGGCGTAGAGTCTCGTGTGTGGCTCGGCGTGCACCTAGTGTGCGCGGCGTGGAGCATTCGAAGTAGCCCGGTGTGATGTCTGGTGCACGACGTGGGCCTGAGGATTTCATGGACTGATTTTTTTGAAGTCATGCGGCGCCTAAACCTTCTTCAATATGGAAATTATTGTTTCTTAATATAGATTAGGGCAGCATTTGGTAATTTGGTTGTGGTTATAAATTGTTTGCCTAGGTTTCAGTCATTTGTATCTGAAATTTGTAACTCTCTCTGATATCAATAATAAAAGTCTCTCCGGTTCCTGCCCGTGGACGTAGGTTGACACACCGTTAACCGAACCATGTAAAACGTATGTGTTATTACTGCTTTATTTTTCCCGTTTACGCATAACAAGTGGTATTAGAGCCACGGTTATTCTCCGTGTGGCTCACATCGGTTGGAAGAAGATGTCGTCTTACAAGTTTGATCCGGAGAAGTTCAACGGGTCTAATGACTTTACTCTTTGGAAGGTCAAGATGAGGGCACTGCTGGTTCAACAGGGATGTGCGGTTGTGTTGGAGGGGGAAGATAATTTTCCGAAAGACATGAAAGAGGAGGCGAAGAGGGAGATTGTGGTGAAGGCGCATTCCGCAATACTACTGTCGGTTACTGATGAGGTGTTACGAGAGGTGGTGGATCAGACGACGACGGCTGGGTTATGGACGAAACTGTGTGAGAAGTACCAAAACAACTCTCTCATGAATAGACTGTATGAGAAGCGGCGTCTGTACATGCTCCGGATGGATGAAAGCTCTCAGGTAAAGGATCATCTGGACACTTTTAACCGTATCATACTTGATCTGCAAGGGGTTGGGGTTAAAATTGATGATGAAGACCAAGCCTTGATATTACTGTGTTCTCTACCTGGGTCATACGAGAACTTTGTGGATACCATGCTCTATGGTAGGACCACTATCTCCGTGAATGACGTGAAGGATGCTCTTTTGTCCAAGGAACTGAAAAGACGGGTTTCTGGTGAAGAAGGATCTGGTTCAGGTTTATTTGTAGGTAGAGGGAGATCACAGGAGAGGAATAACGGGAAGGGGAGATCGCGCTCAAAATCTAAATCAGCGAGCAAAGTCAAATGCTATCTTTGCAAAGAGAAAGGTCACATGAAAAATGATTGTCCACAACGGAGAAAGGGAAATTCTAATGGTGAGTCTAGTAGCAACGGAAGTACCTCTGTGGTACAAGACAGTTCTGATGAAGGAGATGGCGGTGATGTTTTGACAGTCTACAGTGCAAGAACTGCTGATACCTGGATTATTGATACTGGTGCTTCTCACCACATGTTGTTCTCTCATGATCTATTCGTTTCTTTCAAAGAATGGAATGGAACGGTGAAGTTGGGTGATGATGGGGTTCTTGTCATAAAGGGTAGTGGGGTGGTGCAGATTAAAACGCACGATGGCATTGTCAGAAAATTCGACTGCTGGTATGTTCCTAGTCTGAAGAAGAACCTTATTTCTCTTGACACCTTAGCCAAGAATGGTTTCAAATACCATGGTAAAGGTGAGTGGTTGAAGGTCGCGAAGGGTGCTCTGGTGCTGATGAAGGGTAAACTGCAATATGGGATTCATTTCTTGCAAGGCAGTTCTGTTTTGGGAACGGCGGCAGTATCCCAATCCTCTAAAACTGATGATAGGACGAACTTGTGGCACCGGCGATTGGGTCACATGAGTGAGAAGGGGTTGTCTGTATTGAGCAAGCAGGGGTTTCTCGGTGGGGATGTGACAGGTAAAATACAATTTTGCGAGGCATGTGTTAAAGGAAAGCAACGCGGGGTGAAGTTTAGTACCGATCAGCACACTTCCAAGGAGGTCCTGGAGTATGTTCATTCAGATCTATGGGGACCCTCTCCGATGAAATCGCAAGGTGGTTGTTCTTACTTTGTGACTTTTATTGATGATTATTCAAGGAAAGTTTGGTTATATTTCCTGAAGGCTAAAGATGAGGTGTTTGGGAAGTTCAAAGAGTGGAAGACAATGGTTGAAAAATGGACGGGTAAATAGGTCAAGACTCTGAGAACTGATAACGGATTGGAGTTCTGCAACGCTCCATTTGATGACTTCTGCAAGAAAGAAGGTATAGTGAGGCACCGTATTGTACGACACACACCACAACAGAATGGAGTTACAGAACGGATGAACCAAACTCTCATGGCGCGTGCTAGATGTATGCGCATATTTGCAGGTCTGTCAAAGAAATTCTGGGCGGAGGCAGTTAATACTGCTTGCTATTTGGTCAATAGATCTCCATCAATTGCAATTGAATTAAAAACTCCTCAAGAGGTTTGGTCTGGTAAACCTGCTGATTACTCTAATATGAGGATATTTGGTTGCCCTGCATATACTCATGTTAATGATGGTAAGTTGGAGCCGCGGGCGGTGAAGTGCATATTTCTAGGGTATGCAACAGGAGTGAAAGTTTATCGACTATGGTGTACACAAGGTAAGTCTCCTGGTAAATTCCTTATTATAAGAGATGTAACCTTTGATGAATCTGCTATGCTTGATCAGAGTAGAGGTAGTGATAATGTTGTAGGTATAAAAGATCGTGGTGCTGACAACAAGCTGGAGCTTGAAAGCTCTAACAGAATTGTGGTAGAAGATGAACTACAAAATAATACGGATCAACCTGATCAGCTAGAGCAGTCAGAACCTCAAGGGGAACCGGTTGAGGAGGAGACTGGTGGTGGTGACTTAGGGGTTGATGATCCTATAGCAACAAGAAAGGGAAAGAGGAATATTCAAAAACCAACAAGATATGCAGGATGTGTCAATACCTGTGACATCGATTCTGTGGCATATGCCTTGGCGGTTGGAGATGATATTGGTTCTGAGGAACCAAAGTCTTGCAAAGAAGCTATAAGGAGTAAAGATGCAGAAAACTGGGTGGTCGCCATGAATGAAGAAATGCTCTCCCTAGAGAAAAATAAAACATGGGAGCTTGTCACTTTACCATAGGGGGTGAAGCCAGTGGGATGTAAGTGGGTCTATAAACGAAAGGAAGGGATTCCTGGTGTTGAACCTGCAAGGTTCAAGGCGAGATTGGTAGCAAAAGGGTTTTCACAAAAGGAAGGGATTGACTATCATGAAGTCTTCTCTCCTGTTGTGAAACACAAAACAATCCGGGTTCTTTTAGCCATGGTGGGTGCTTTCAATCTGGAGCTGGAGCTGGAGCAGCTAGATGTGAAAACTATATTTCTTCATGGGAATCTAGAAGAAAGTATATATATGTCTCAACCGGAGGGGTTCGAAAGTTCCAAAGAAGGCTAGGTATGCTTGTTGAAAAAGTCCTTATATGGTTTGAATCAGTCCCCAAGGTAGTGGTACAAGAGGTTTGATTCGTTTATGGTGTCTCATGGCTACATGAGAAATCAATTTGATAACTGTGTTTATTCCAAGAAAGTTTCTGAAGATTCCTATGTCTATCTGTTACTATATATGGATGA
This sequence comes from Drosophyllum lusitanicum, assembly GCA_032274825.1. Lineage (NCBI taxonomy): Eukaryota > Viridiplantae > Streptophyta > Magnoliopsida > Caryophyllales > Drosophyllaceae > Drosophyllum > Drosophyllum lusitanicum. Next base: position 10,462 of record JAUEJL010082487.1, read on the forward strand.
TATGTTGATTGCAGTAAAAGACATGGCTGTGATTAACGAATTGAAGGCATTGCTGAACAGTGAATTTGAAATGAAAGATTTGGGTGCAGCAAAGAAGATATTGGGTATGGAGATTTATCAGGATAGAACAGCGGGGTTACTGCGGGTATCACTAGAAAAATATGTTGAAAAGGTGGTGCAGGCGTTTTCTATCGATCAATCAAAGCCAGTATGTACTCCTTTGGCGGCGCACTTTAAAATCGATCTGAGTACTATACCGAGTACAGTTGAGGAGGTTAACTACATGAAGACGGTTCCATATTCCAGTGCAGTGGGAAGTGTCATGTATGCCATGGTTTGTACGAGGCCGGATCTGGCTCATGTGGTTAGTGTGGTGAGCAGGTTCATGAGTAATCTGGGGAAAACTCACTGGGAAGCTGTGAAATGGATAATGTGTTATCTAAAGGGTGCTTCTGATGTTTGCTTGCTGTATGATGCTAAAAACCAGAATGATGGGTTAACTGGTTATGTGGATGCTGACTATGGCGGTAACCTGGTTAAACAGAGATCGCTTACTTGTTTTATCTTCACTTTGTTCGGATGCGTCGTCAGTTGGAAGGCTTCCCTACAACCTACCGTTGCCTTGTCGACAACTGAGGCGGAATACATGTTGATGACTGAAGGGATCAAGGAGTGTATCTGGTTGTATGGTCTGGTGCAGAGTCTTGGTCTGAAGGTGGAGAAACCGGTGATATTCTGTGACAGTCAGAGTGCTCTGAGTCTGGCTAAGAATCCGGTGTATCACGAGAGGACGAAACACATAGATGTGAGACTGAATTTCATCCGAGATGTTTTGGAGGAAGATAGATTTTCTATTCAGAAAATTGCAACTGAACATAACCCAGCAGATATGTTAACGAAGGCATTACCGGTGGAGAAGTTCAAGCACTGCTTGGACTTGGTGAATGTTCGCAGGAGGTGAAAGTCCCTTCGGGGCATTTGGCAGGAAGGAGACGACTGAGAGAGACTGATGAAACCTTTGGCGGTTGAAGAAATTTCAAGTCAAGGTGGAGATTGTTAACTAATGACTTGGAAAATTGGCATATTTACATGGAATCCAAATCTAATGTTGCTCGGCGTGGCCTACACCCCCACGGCGTGGGGTATCGATGGTAGCTCGGTGTGGGCATGGTGTCCACGGCGTGGAGCTTTCGAAGTGGCATGGCGTGAGTTCTTGTTGCACGACGTGGGATATGGTGACATGTCAAAGGTCTTTGGTTCCATGTTTGATGCGGCGCAGTATCAATTAATTAAGGAATTAATAATTTCCTTAATTTGTTTTAGGGCAGCATTTGAGGTTAATTGTAATTATAAATAGAGGGCCTAGTTTTCTGTTATTATATCCTAAAATTGTAACTCTCTCTGATATCAGTAATAAAGTCTCTCCGGTTCCTGCCCGTGGACGTAGGTTGACACAACGTTAACCGAACCATGTAAAATCTCTGTGTTCTTTCTTACTTTATTTTTCCCGCTTACGTGTAATAGAAAGAGATGGATGGATAGATGGGTGGGGTGTGGTTTCTTTAATTTGTGATTTGATTCAAAAATATTGAAAAGTTTTATTAAATTTAGATATTGCTGTCATGGTGGTCTTAGTCAAACTTGTAATATGTTCTTCCACATTGTTATTAATTAGGTTTTATTTTCATTTTGTAGGGGTTATATGTCTCCAGAATATGCGGTAGATGGTGTCTTCTCAGTAAAATCAGATGTATTTAGTTTTGGTGTTTTGGTGCTGGAGATTATAAGTGGGAAGAAAAACAGAGGGTTCATTCACAATGACCACCATCATAACCTTCTTGGACATGTAAGTATATCTCTTTTTTTAAGGGATTTTTCCTGTTCCGGCTCTTCTGGGAGTGCAAGCCTTTGGCTCTGATGTAGGCGGTCTAATTGGTGTAAGTATGTTACTTGTGGCCGTTTTCTGAAACAACCCCTAACCAACCCTTAATTGAAAACGAGTATATCTCATATACCGGCAAAAAGGCTGGGCTGGCTTAACCTATCAACACCTTTTTGTCTTTATTCTTTGAACTTTCATAAATATTATTAATATATTTTAATAGTTACTTTAACCATCATTAGAATTAGAATAATGATTCTATTCTATTGAGTAACGTAATTTAGGAAGTTTTTAAGGCATTTAGCCCCTTTTACCTACTTTTCCATTTTTGTAGTTTGACCTGAATTACGACTAAAATTTCTTCATTTTTTTTTCATACAGATATGATGAAGTTATCGGTACTAATAAATCACATGATTCTTTTTTATAAAAATTATTCTTTTCTTGTTTAATCTTAATTGTTGCTATTATAGGGGGCAATTTATATCCATTTGAACGGGTTGAATTTAGTCTCTAGTGGGTCAGCTTAATAAAGTTTGAAAAATTAGCTAAAACAGAAACGGCTCAAGCGGGTCAAATGAGTCAAAAGTCATCTTAAGCGTATTCAAAATGCCAAAATCCTCAAAAACTCGCTTTATTTCAAAAGTTAAAGAGTATTCTTGTGGTAATTTACTATTTTAATCTTATTTCGGATATAAGTTATTTACAAACTTCCAAGGGAGAGAAAACACCGAAAAATATTTATGACTCGGCTTGGGTTGATCTAAAACTTACCGTCTTGACCTGCCTATTTTGTAACATCTAGTTAGCTTTGTATAGATTTTTCATTTGAAATCTTCTTTTTATGAATCTTTTAGGCGTGGATCCTTCATCAAGAAGGCCAATCAATGGAGCTAGTTGACCCAAGTATAAGTGAGTTATGTCATCTATACGAAGTAGTAAGAACAATCCAACTTGCTTTGTTGTGTGTACAACGAAATCCCGAGGATAGGCCAAGCATGTCTTCTGTCGTAGTAACACTGAGTAGTGAAGGTACCACAGCCAAAGCAACCGGGTTTCTTCTACACCGAGCATGTCCCTAGAGGCAATACATCAACAGGCATCCATGTCGTATCTGCAACTACTGAAATGACCATCACTCTTGTAAATGGTCGTTGAATCACTCTTGTAATGACCATCGGTTCAAATTACTTCCCTATCTGATATTTAGGTTTCAATAGTTACGCGACCTTGATAAAAATGTTGATGATATGGACACATCTTAAATGCGAATACTTGCAATCCAAGACAATGCGAGGTCCCTTGAGCATTGCCTTTAAACATGTAATTGCTTCGTCATATGATGAGTAATCGTGAAAACTCAAATCAATCCCCCGATCTGCAAGCGACAGTAGACCAAGGTGACGGTTGTAAGATCAATGAGCACACTTTGTGTTTTTAGTACTCTTGGCTAAAGTAAAGTGAGACTATACAAATGATCTCTTACCATCACCATCCCTATTTTTGTGCTCATCAAGATCAATTACCAGTTCATTAACATTTTCATTATGGAATTAATGACTAATTAATCCCCTTCCATCTACGGTTAATGTCAAAAAGATGATCGGTGTCGCAATTTGATACAAATCATCTCAGCTAAGTCAATCTTATCATCTTTAATCTTTAATAATATATATTAAAAGAAAAAAAGTTATGATGCCATCATTCTATTTTTAGAATTTTCATCACTAATCATTCTTCTTTATTTTCTTAAATGGCTTATGAGTTAGTTTTCTCAAATGACATTATTTAGTCGATTTATTTTGTTAACACTTATATATCTTAACAAAAATTCTCGTGGTTATTTATGTAAAAACGTATACCAATTGGATTGAACTTAAAAAAACTCAAATTTACTTACAAAGAGATTCTATAAAAATTTTTGATGATGATATCATGTATAAATTTCTTATTTATAATATCTTTAACATTTTAAAGAGATTTTATATATATTTGGGTATGTTTTACAATTGCATGTTTTACTATATATGTTAGTATTTTTTAACACTAAATATTAAAACTTTATTTTAACTATCCTCGTGTTCATAAAGAATAAATAAAGTGATACGATGAGTGATATAATTTAAAATTATTCCATAACTTAGGATTGTACTTGGACCACAAGGCTATTTCAGTGAATGATCAATACCGTAAAGATTTTTTTTTAAACGATAAATCAAGCTAGCTGAACCGCCTGAAGCACACGTAGGCGCAATGACACATTATCACAATTTCAAATAATCCATGGACAGAACGTTAACCTCGATCAATGCAATCAAGCAAACCCATAAATACATAACAAAAAGATGTAGACGAATGTGAAAAAAATCAAGCAAACCCAGAAATAATCCATGGACAACGTTAACCTCGATCAATGCAATCAAGCAAACCCAGAAATGCATCTGTGTGCTTGAAAAAAATCGAGTATTATATGCACATGTGCATACATCTCATGCAGTGCTAGAAAAAAAATACCCGGCAAAAATGAAATTTTTTTATAAAAAGTATACCAATATGGATGTCGTTTTAAAGAGTATATTTTTCTCGTTAATTTGAAATAATTTCGTATTTTAATACCTTTGCGTTTGGTAGATATTTTAGTTTTAAAAACGTGGGGGTAAGTGGTTCCCCTTTATTTAGGCAACTTGCCTAAAATACCCCTCCGGCTTTCTTGGAATGTGAAAATGACGGCTGCGTTTTTAATTAATTACATGTTTGCCACAACTAATATTAACCT
>JAUEJL010082498.1:0-15118 GCA_032274825.1 Drosophyllum lusitanicum
TATATATATATATCTATTCTCTTTGTGCCAAGGACACCAACCTCACAATAGTCTAGGTTCATTTGAGCCCAATTAAAGGCCACCACTCACTACAACTCACTAGGCCCAAGGCCCAAGAATATATTCATCTTTATAAAGTACACAATTCCAAAAATTAAATAGCTCTTGTCATTGAATAATAACTATAATATTTACAATTCGATTTACATGACCTATAACTACATTCGGGGGTTGGGGTGTTACAAGTCTTTATCGGTTCGGTTACAACACAAAATCAAAACCGACCCACTACCTATCGGTTAATGAAATTTAAATCAAACCGTCAGTTTTCATTTAATTCGATTTTAACAATTTATCGATTATGATTCAGTTTTTTGGTAAAGATCACCCTCACCCATACGGAAACTTAAAATAGAGCACGGCCCTGTTGGCTAGTCCTCCAATAGATTAGGGGCGATGAGTAACTTGCTTGATGGCCAACGATTAAGTTGCTTTATGCTACTTCTGGAATATGAACGTTCTTAGTCTTCGATCGTCGGTTACTGTCGATTCACAAGGTAAAATGGCTCATTTCCGACTCCTGTTGTTTAACCGTTTTTCTTGACTTCTTGATTGTGTGTATAAATAGCACGACGGGTTTACCTCAATTGAAGCGAAAGGGTAGAGTTTGAAACTACTGTACTGGTATCACGAAATTGAAAATTAGGGTTGATTTTGGTTCCCAAGTGTAACGTGGTAGACAATCATAATCGTTGATGCATTAGGGTAGGGATTGCAATTCTTTTCATACAGTTACATATGAAATCTCAACTTGTATGTGCTTATGTTGGAAATATGTCTGCAATGGAGCATCATGCATTAGACAATCTTCTTGTGTTCTTCATTATGCGTTCAATTGGATCGTCCCATTGTAAGCTCTCTTTCTTCATCAATTGGTACATTGGGTTTTTGTCTTCAAAGAATTATGAAGATTTGATGTTGGCCATTCCGTGTTGTTGCAATAGCTTCTAAATATAGGCCAATGACTGAGTTTGAAAAGAAAATCGATTTGTTAATAAATGCTAAATAACTTTCTGATTGTATAATAATTAGACATCCTGGCTCTGATGTGCGATAAGATTACTGCTTTTTGTGAGTGAAGTTAAGATTAATTGACAATCCATTATAGTGATTTAAATTTAAGTTTTAGGCTTCATGTAGTAATTTATGAGTTTCATGCTAGCGAATTTTTGTCCTTCATTGACTCCATAACAAGCAAAAATGATACACTTTACTCAACTTTTGAAAAAAAACTTATACCTCTGTGGATTTGTTGCTTGCAATTAAAAATTGGAAGAAATTGCCTCAGACTGTCTCTCATGTTTTGATGGTTTGGTTAAGGTTTGTTTGATTTGCTGTTTTACTAAATTTCGTACAAAACCTAACTAGATAGGAAGGGGGTGTTGCTTACTTTGTCGACTTCCCAGGGTCTTCAGGAATCAAATCCATGATGAAAGGAAAGCATATCATGTACTAAGCTGTCTGGAAGATTTGGATCGGCTAGTTGACATTTTGTTCGTGGTGAGCTTCTCTGCTTCTATAATGGTCTTGTTGTTTTTGTGAACCTGCACGATTTGTACGCAGTAGAGTAGGTGTGTATGTATCACACTATCACATACTAGTAGTAAATCATATTTGTAAACTGATCATGTGTTCTTATATGTATATTTTATCTTAGACATATATATTATTTGAGTATCACATACCAAAAACTTACAAGTAGATCAACCCAAGCATTAGCACCAATGATAGCACAGAAATATAGATAAAACCTACATGTGAATAACAAGAATACCAATATCTAAACTCAAATGAATTGTATGTCCCATCAGTATAGGAGATAAATATTCAAAATATCATCTTTGGTGCAAACTTTTTATAATCAGTTCATTTACAAGATTACTAATGTCACACCCTATTATCTGAAACTGAAAGTGTCACATAAAACTCTGTGGAAACTGTATATCTACTGAAACTGTAACTCGTTCACCCTACAATACATGCAGTAACCATTTGGTCAAAATAAAGTCATTAGGTCCTATCCTTACCTAAAGTGCATCGCTAGACCCTGTTAATATGGCTGTAAGCCACTAACCACCTTTTCTCTTTTTATTCTCCTTTTGGAGATCCATTCACTAAATTAAGAGAGTCACTCTCCTTTTTATTAATTATCATCATTTATTCAACATTAGCCTCTACCTCTTATCTTTCTAAGCCTTTAAATACATTTTAAGCCATTAAAGCCCTTTCTCGTGTTTCAAACATACCAAAGGATCATAACATCTAAAATAAAGTTGGAAACCAAGTATCCTTGTTTTTTGTCTACAAATAAGCTGTCTTTCTCCACTATTTTGACCCATTAAACAATTTACTTAGACTCCGAAGTCTAAAGGTACATTAAAGTATATCTTTTAAGCTTTCTAACAACATATAATTCACTTTCTAACTCTTTGTGAGTGATTTATTATGATTTTATGAAAACAGCAACACCTTTTGAACATAAACTGACCAACTGTAACAATCTTAGTTTTTGACCCATTTAACATCCAAATTAGCCAACAGTGTCTAAGGACAAATCAAAGCAGACATCTTAAGCTTTCTATCCAATGTAAAATACACCTTAATTCGACATCCGAGTGATTTTATATGATTTTTCTAAGACAGGCCATAAAATCTGCCAGAAACTTGGATAACACTAGTTGCAACCCTTTTTGACCCTTTTCATCAAGATTTTAGCTTTAATCATTAGGTTTCCAAAAACTTCAGTTTATACACACTTACTTGAAATCCCATAACATGAGTTTGCATTAATTTACAATATACTGACCTCAGTCCCCTATTTCAATAGTTTGATTAACTTCCTGTCAGAATTAGTTCATGAGACCAATATTTTGCTGAAATATGCCTTACGGGAATTTTGCAAACCTTTCTTCTTTTCATCTAACTCAATTACCATTGATTCAAAAATCAATACATGTTTTCATAACACCTCTAAGATCATTCTAACAAGTTTGTATTACAAATTTACAATCTTTGATTCAAACCATGAACCTTAAACATTCTTGAAATTATGTTTCTATATTACTAACAACCTTAACAATTTAATTTCATTAGAGAGACTCAATTAACATTCAAGAACCCTAGTTGGAAGCTATTGATTCCCAATCCTAGAAACCACTATTTGATTTCTAGAAAACACTAAAAACTACTAGATTAGGGTTATGGAACCTTACCTTGATGATATTGTTGATGATAGGAACGATAACCCTTCACTCTTGGATCCAAAAAATTAATCCAAAAACCAAATCTTTTGGTTCCCTTTGCTCTTAATCACTCCACGGCTCACACACACAAGTGTGAAGTCTTTTTCATGATTGAAAGGGGATTAGGGTTAGGGTTTACCCCTAAATCCCTCATAGTTTTGGTAAATAGTCACTTAACCCCCATTTTGTCTTTCTTTTATTTTTAATTCACCCATCAAATCCTTTAAACTTTCTTTTAAACCCAAAACTCACCAAAGATCCCAAGAATATACTTAACAACAAGATGACCTAATCCTGTCTGGGCAGGGTATGGGGGAGGTAGATGTAGATAGTGATATCTCTACCGAAAAATAGAGAGAATGCTTCCCGATAGAACTCCGGCAAAGAAAGCGAAAAAAGTCGAGAAAGAAAAATAAAAACAAAATTAAAAATAGAAATAAAAATAAAAATATAATAGAAATAAGATAAAAATAGAATAAAATCAAATGAAAACAAATACGGTAAAATAAAAAAAAATCCAAGAGCATCAAACTATATATATGTATATAGAGAAAATAAAGAACAATAAAAAATAGAATTAAGTATATAGCAATAAAAGAATGAAGTTTTCATGTATTATTACGAAACATCATGTTGATAATTATTATCGCTTTTAATATTATTATTATTATATTTGTTTGTTCATATTATTATAATTATTATTAATAGAACTACTACTATTATTATCTTATTGTTACTGAAATTGTTATAATAATAATAATTATTATTAAATAAGTTACTCTATCATTATCATTGTTCTAGTTATTGAAAGTGTTAAAGATTATATTTTTTATTTATTAATACTAATTATTGTAATATTATTATGGTTAATGATATTATTATTATTATTATATTACAGTCTGTAGCCTACAGCCCTACTCATCAATCCTAATTTTTCTTCTCCAAGAGATCCTATCCGAGACCATTGCTTCGGAGAGAGAAAGCTCCTGCGAATCCATTCTCATTCTATCCTCCCACCTCAAGGATGGGCGTCCTTGTCTCCTCGTGACGTTAACTAAAAAAGACTCTGCCCTCCTAACTGTTGTCAGATGCCTCCTCCTAACGTGCCTAAACCAACACAGTCTCCCCTCTTCCAGATTGTCAATAATAGACGCCACTCCTAGTTCAGATCTGATAACTCCAACCGGAATTCTATCTAACAAAGTTTCCAGATGTTCATCTCAGCATCCATCTTCTCTGCTTGCGCCTTTTTCAGCGGCTAACACTCTGAACCATATAACATAGCCGGTCTAATAGCCACTTTGTAAAAATTTTCTTTCAGCTTCAGTAGAACCCTCTTGTCACAAAGGACTCTGGTAGCCTCCCTTCCTTTCTGCCAACCCGCCTGAATACGGCTAGCAATGTTCTCATCAATCCTCTTTGTCCTATGTAACACGAAGCCCAGGTACCGAAAAGACTCACCGGGTCTCAAAACCTGTTCCCCTATGCGGATTTATTTGCTAGCAACGTCCTCATCAATCCTCGAATTCTATCTAACGCAGCCCTAGAATATACTTAACCTAACCTAAATTTAAATCTTTGTTGGTTAGATACTTGCCATCCCTATTTCTACTAATTTCATGACCTCATAACTTAATTATTATTGTAAACACTTACTATTATTCTTTCTAGCGGAACTCTTAAAATAACCCCAATGCCAAATTATCTTTTTCTTATTTTTTTATAATCCCTTAAAATCGAAAATGGGGCGTTACAACTAATCAACTCAAGATCAGGATACGTCTAAGAATTTACACATCTTAAGCAATGAATTGGTTTCATTTAGCGGTATCTGGTGATATAGGTTCAAGCCCCGTAGTGGACAAAATGGTGTAAAATTAGGTTTAGGGAGTGCGTGTGTTTAGCCGTTCAAAAAAGTATGGTTATTGTTTTTTATATGGTCCAATCTGTTTTTTTATTTGTTTTTAGTATTAGGAAACAGAAGGCCAAAATTTATAGGGCTTGAGCAATTTAACCATCAATGAATATGATAAGAATCTACAGGTGTATACAAGAGAGAAAAGACGGGTCAAGAGACACGCGCAGGAGCAATTTAATGCCCTTTTCGCAATCTGGATGGACCCATTGCGTCAACCATGCAACGGATAAAATTGAATGGGAGCACTGGTATTCTAGGAGCAGTTATCGCTAGTTTGTAATAAATCTGTACTCTTTGTTTTTATGTGGCAGTTAGGAATAAACTTGTTGTATTCACATTAGTGAAGGAGACTGGCCATCTCGAATTTGGCTTTTTCAATCTAAATCTTAATCGTTTGACTGCTTAATTTTTCTGGTTACTATCATTGGTTCCATTGCCAGGAATCTCGAAGACATGGTGCAGACCTGGAGCAATTCAGAGGAGGGAAATCAACCACCTGATCTGGTGGCAATGCAGTTAGCCGTGATCACCAAGAAATTGGAGTCCATAGACACATTGCAGGAGGTAGCAGCCCTTAAATCTCAATCGCATAATAAGGATAGATGGGGTAATGGAAAGCAGGATGAAGGGGAATCGTTCTGGCATAATCAAAGGTACCGACCACACAACAAAATTGCTTTTCTTATCTTTAGCGATGGGGACCCACGGGGTTGGATTCTTAAGGCAGAGAAATATTTCCTGCTACTATGACATTCTAGATGAGGAAAAGGTAGATGTTGCATCGATGCACTTGGAGGGAGATGCACTAGACTTTTATTCATGGATATCGACCAATCAAACGATAGAATATTGGGAGGATTTTGTTCGAGCCCTGCAGAGAAATTTTGGACCTACTGAATTCCGGAACATTGTCTCCTGGGAGTAATGGCCTCAAGAAGAATTGAAGGCGGATGTACGAATACAGAAACCATGAACAGTGCGGTAAGCATCGCTTTGGAATTCGAGTCTAAAATCAGCCACACCCGTTATGAGAGAGGATCAACTTGGACAGCACCATCGAAGTCATCCCAACCTGAGTCCAAGGCTACGACTCCTACATCGAATTCTGCCAACAGTCCTTAAGGGTGAATGTTACCGGTGCGGGGAAAAGTATGGGCCTGGCCATTGGTGTAAAACAGGAACTCTCAAGGTGTTGGAAGTGGACGAAGAACCTGAAGAGCAGTCCCCTAATGAAGTCGAATATATGGCAGGAGATACTGACGACATTGCGGAGATCAGCTTACATGCCATCCTTGGAAAACCTCACCCCAGAACCATGAAGTTCAAGGTATGCTTCAATCTACAGAAGTTGATTGATGGGGATCAACACATAATTTTATCTCAGATGTATTAGTTAAGGATTTGCAACTTAATACTCAAGCAGTGGCACTTTTTGGTGTTTAGATTGGGAATGGATATTTTATAAGGTGTGGCCAAATATACAAAAACCTTCCAATACAAATCAATGAACTTAAAGTAGTCTAGGATTTTTATCCCTTCTCGATTGGTGGAGCAGATTTGGTTTTGGGCATTCAATGGTTGGAAACACTAAATAATGTCCAAGCGAATTGGAAAGAGATATTGAACCGGGTACCCAACCATTGAATACTTGGCTGTTATAAATGGCAGGGATTACTACTGGTTCGAAATGGTCCTCCAGTTTTCAATACTTGGCTGTTGAACCGGGTACCCAACTAGAAATTCCCGATGTTCTCCAGCCGGTGATACATCAATACAGCCTGGTTTTTGAATAACCCAAAAATCTACCTCCCAACTGCTCACATAACCATTATTTTCCCCTAATTCCAAACTCTACACCACTCAATATCCGGCCGTACCGATACCACCATTCCCAAAAGGCTGAAATCGAGAAGCAAGTGGAAGCATTGTTGACGGCGGGATTTATTCAGCCTAGCAATAGTCCCTTTTCAAGCCCGATTCTACTCATCAAGAAAAAAGATAATACTTGGCGGATGTGTGTGGATTATCGAGCTCTCAACAAAATGACGATAGCCGACAAATACCCAATCCCAAATATCGATGAATTATTGGATGAGTTGTACGGAGCCACAGTATTTTCTAAGCTGGATCTATGCTCCTGTTACCATCAGATCAGAGTTCACGAACCGGACATTCCGAAAACAACTTTTCGTACTCATTCATGGCACTATGAGTTTAAGGTAATGCCATTCGGCCTAACCAACGCACCCTCCACATTTCAGGCTGTCATGAATGACTTGTTCCGTACTTACTTACACCGTTTTATACTAGTTTTCTTTGATGACATACTAGTATATAGCCCCAACATGGAGCAACATCTTTCTCATCTTGAAAAAACCCTGCAATTACTACACGGACACCAGTTCTATGTCAAGCTTTCAAAGTGTTGTTTTGGACAATCGAAAGTATCCTTTTTGGGGCATATCATAACCGGGGATGGTGTACAGGTGGAACAGGAGAAAATTACGGCTGTACAATCGTGGCCTATTCGTTCTAATGTCAAAGAAGTTCGAGGTTTTCTCGGTCTCACAGGTTATTATCGATGCTTTGTACGAAACTATGGGCTGATTGCACATCCTTTGACTGCTCTTACAAAGAAGGACGGATTCCTTTGGTCTAACGAAGCATTAGATGCGTTCACCACATTGAAACAGGCCTTACTTTCAGCACCTGTTCTCCGGTTACCGGATTTTTCAAAGACATTTGTGGTTGAATGTGATGCATCTTCGGCAGGAGTTGGTGCTATCTTATCTCAAGAGGAGCATCCCATCGCATACTTTAGTAAAGTCCCCATCTAATTGATTTAAGTCGGCCTATGATCGAGAATTATTAGCTCTAGTTCTCGCTGTTTCAGAAATGGAACCACAGCTTATTGGGACGCCACTTTCTTATCCGCACCGATCATTATTATACTTTAAAGTTCTTGTTGGAGCAACACATCACCACAACTGAACAGTGGCAGTTTTTACTTAAATTGATGCCTTTGATTTTTTGATAATTCACAGGGATGGAAAAGAGAATAAGGGAGCGGATGCACTCTCTCGGCGTCCCCATTCTGGCAAACTATTGACTTTGTCAGTACCATATTGCGTCGAAATCACTGACATCCAAAGGGGCCTTCGACAAGATCCTTATACAACAGATATTCTCCAACAGTTCCACACAAATCCCTCATCGGTTCCTGATTTTTCTTCGCATGACCAGCTTTTGTTTTTCAAAGGTAGGATGATCATCCCTGATATACCTGATCTTAAACTTAGATTACTTCAGTAGTGTCACGACTCACCGGTTGGTGGACATGGTGGTTTTTTAAAAGCCTTTAAACGCGTCTCTCCAATTTTTTTGGCCAAAAATGAAACAAGAAATCAGGGTGTTAGTGCAGAACTGTTTAGTTTGCCAGCAGCAAACGTACCAAACATTATCTCCGGCTGGTCTCCTCCAACCTTTACCAATTCCGGTTCAAATATGGGAGGACATTTCCATGGATTTTATTGTGGGATTACCACCATCCAACTGGTTTGACACCATCTTGGTAGTAGTGGATTGCTTAAGCAAATTGATATAAATCAAATTGGTGGGATAAAGACTAACGGATTAACTCACCATTAGTCGGTTAGATTGATTGATAAACCCTGATATTCGAGAACCAGGAAAACTCCCAATGTCAAAGACAACCAAAAGAAATCTCAAAAAATGAATAAATGAAACAAAGGGTGGCCAGCCCTAAAAAAAACCTCTCGGTCCCTTCCTAACAAAATAGGAAATAGGATCAAGATTATTAATTCCTTAATTAAAATAAATTAGAATTAAAGATGAACACTTCAGCCCCCCGCAGTTTAATTTGCTTCTGTTCCGGTCTTCCCTTTGCGGCGATACATCTTCCCCCACCGATCCGTATCATCACCCCGCCCACGAAAACTCACCTTGTCCTCAAGGTGGAAAGAAGGAAATTGTTGCAATATCTGATCAAATGGTTCCCACGTAGCATCCGACTCGGGTAACCCCTCCCAACAAATCAAAACTTCACGAACAGTACCTACCACACGCGACCCCAATACCTTCGCCAGATTGTGAACCTGCCCATTAGCAATACCCTCAGGTGTTGGGTCAACTACCTGCTGTCCCACCACCCGTTTCAACTGGGAAACGTGAAAAACCGGATGAATGGCGGACGTGTCTGGTAATTTCAATTTATAAGCTACATTGCCAATTTTCGCAAGCACCTCAAAGGGACCATAAAAGCGAGGGGCGAGTTTTTCATTAACCCGCTTAGACACTGTAACCTGCCTGTATGGTCGTAACTTAAGAAAAACAAAATCACCAACTTCGAAGTGGACGTCACGCCGTTTTCCATCAGCTTGCTCTTTCATCAACTGTTGTGCCCGCAACAACTGAATTTTCAAGTTATCCAGTACTTGATCCCGCTCCTGCAAATATCTATCCACTTCGAAAGTTACAGCTTTACCCTGATCATAATGAACCAGAGAAGGGGGGTCTCGGCCGTACAATACCTTAAAGGGTGTCATTCGCAACCCGGTATGGTAAGACGTATTATACCAATATTCAGCCCACGGTAGCCATTTCACCCACTCCTTAGGTCGCGCCGATGTAAAACAACGCAAGTACGTCTCCATGCTTCTGTTTACGACCTCCGTCTGGCCATCCGTTTGTGGATGGTAGGCCGTGCTTCTCTTCAACTGTGTTCCCTGATACTTGAAAAGTTCCCGCCAAAAATGACTAACGAAAACTTTATCCCGGTCTGAAATTATTGATTTGGGCACCCCATGCAAACGCACTATTTCTCGAACGAACACCGTGGCCACCGACGCTGCTGTGAATGGATGTTTGAGTGGAACAAAATGGGCCGACTTACTAAGTCTATCGACCACCACCAAGATCACACTATACCCCGCGGATTTCGGCAACCCCTCAATGAAATCCATAGTTAAGTCCTCCCAGATACGCGCTGGTAATTCTAAAGGTTGTAACAACCCAGCAGGTGACATGTTCAAGTACTTACTACGCTGACAAACGCCACATTCCGTCACCATTTTCGCAACATCTTTACGCATTCCAACCCAATAAAAATCCATAGCCAATCTATGGTACGTCTTTTGCACCCCCCCGTGTCCTCCCGTCGCACCCCCATGTAACTCCAAAAATAGTTTAGGAATCCATCGGGATGAACGTGGGAGTACCAGCCGTCCCCTATACCGAACCTCGCCATCCGTTATCGAATACCCCTCAACCGCTGTTTCTTGCAAGCGTTCCCTCAAAGCCACCATCTCCGGATCAATCTGCAAATCTCGTAGCAGGTCATTGTACTCGGTCCACAAAGGTGCTGAAAGCTGTCTCATCTCGGATTCCCCTCGCCTAGACAAAGCATCTGCCGCGCCGTTCTCTTTGCCTGGGCGATACAAAATCTCGAACTCATACCCAGAAAGCTTCGACAGCCACTTTTGATGATCCCCCGGAACAGTTCGCTGCTCAAGTAAGTATTTAAGGCTTTTCTGATCCGTGACCACGGTGAACGAACGCCCTAACAAATACGGTCTCCATTTTTGAATCGCCATGACTATCGCCATCAATTCCCTTTCATACACTGACTTTAACTGCGCCCGCTGCCCCAAGACCTGACTGAAATAAGCTATTGGTTTACCCTCCTGCATAAGAATGGCCCCAATCCCATGACCCGATGCATCCGTTTCAATTATGAAAGGTTTGGAAAAATCAGGCAGCGCTAATACGGGTACTCTAGTCATCACCCCTTGCAACTCGCGAAAGGCTCGGGTAGCCTCTTCTGTCCAATGAAAACCGTCTTTTTTCAACAGATCGGTTAAAGACTTCGCAATTTTTCCATAGCCCCGTACGAATTTCCTGTAATAACCTGTAAGTCCAAGAAATCCTCGAAGTTCCCGCAGGCTCTTTGGTAACGGCCACTCTGTCATGGCTTCGATCTTGGATGGGTCTGCCATAACCCCGTCCTTTGTCACGATGTGTCCCAAATATTCCACCTGATCTTGCCCAAAAATACATTTTTTCCGGTTGCAATACAACCTTTCTGCCCGTAAACAGTTAAACACCACAGCTAAATGTTCCCGGTATTCTTTCATATTATTGCTGTAGACCAATATGTCATCAAAGAAAACCAAGACGAACTTTCGGAGATAAGAGCGAAATACCCGGTTCATTAATGCTTGGAACGTAGAGGGTGCGTTGGTTAAGCCGAATGGCATAACTAGAAACTCATAGTGTCCCTCGTGCGTCCGGAACGCGGTCTTGTGAATATCAGATTCTTTCATACGGATTTGGTGGTAACCCAATTTCAGATCCAGCTTACTAAAGACCGTGGCTCCATGCAACTCATCCAACAGCTCGTCTATCACGGGAATTGGAAATTTATCCAATACCGTCGACTTATTCAAGGCACGATAGTCCACACAAAAGCGCCAGCTTCCATCTTTTTTCTTTACTAGCAAAACTAGGCTTGAAAACGGGCTTGTACTAGGCCGTATAATACCAGCATCCATCATCTCACATATTAATTTTTCAATTTCATCCTTCTGGAGTTGTGGGTAGCGATAAGGCCGTACACTAATAGGCTCCGAGCCATTTTTTACGACAATCGCGTGTTCGTGATCGCGATTAGAAGGTAGACCTGTAGGCATTAGAAAAACATCTGAATAAAGAGTTAGTAATTCATCAAGGGCCGGATGAACCTGCGATGTAGAAGGTCCGGTGTCAGTCAGCGAGAATAAGGCGATGAAGTATCCTTCGCTTAAATCCGGTAAAGATCGAGCGATGGAACGCAATGATGCCTCGTTCCTTCGCAGCCCGGGTTCACCTCGCAGCGTGATTTGTTGTCCTCCTTGCTGAAACGTCATGGTTAAAGCCTTCCAATTCACCCGTGTCTCGCCTAGCTCCCGCAACCACTTCACCCCTAAGATGACATCCGTGCTACCGAGCTCGAGGGGATAAAAATCGTCAGTCACCCGGACTCCAGGTAGCACCAGCTCCACCCCCTTACATATCCCGATGCTCCTCTCCTTATATCCATTTCCTAAAGTAATCCCTGTCGAGCGTTTCCCCGTCACTCGCATCCCCAGTGGTTCGATCAATTTCAAAGACAGAAAATTGTGAGTGGCACCACTATCAATCAGAACCACCACCTCGGTTCCCTCGATGCTACCCCGAAGTTTCATGGTGTGTGGCGGAGTCATTCCTACCACTGAATGTAACGAAACCTCAATCGAATCGAAGTGGGCGTGCTCCTCCGTTCCGGTTCCCGTTTCCTTTTCCCCCTCGGTTTCCTCCGATCCCTCCAGTAATATAATCACAAGTTTTTTCTGGGCAACGATGGCCGGGTCCAAATTTTCCATCGCATTTAAAACACAATCCTTTAGTTTTTTTATCCGCCAATTCTGTTTCTGTTAACCTACGAAACGGCTGTTTACATGCTCCTGTGGTAGCCTTTGTTCCACCCGAAAGTGGCGTGGTGGCCGGCCGTGCTCCCCCACTACCTACACGTGATAGCTGCCCTTTTGACATCCCTTTTTCGATCTCTCTTTTACCCCCGGACTTGCTCTCCTCGATCACGATAGCTAGCTGCATTGCTTGAGTAAGATCCGCTGGCTGTAAGACCCTCACTGCGGTGCATAACTCAGGCTTCAGCCCCTTTGAGAAAGTGCTACTTAAAACCTGTTCCGACAAGCCTTCCAACTGTGATGCGAGATTTTCAAAAAGACTTACGTATTCACGGGCGGTTCCCTCCTGTTGAATGGAGAGGAACTGCTCATGTAGATCACCATCCTGAGATGGTTGAAACCGCATCAACAAACGTGACTTTAAGGCCTCCCACTACTTAAAAGGAGTCCGTCCCTCTACCCACCAGTACCAAGATAAAGCTTGCCCTTCCATGCACAACACGGCCGCCCTTAATTTCTCTCCCGAGGTTACGAAACCTTGGACATCAAAGAACCGTTCCATCCTAAATACCCACCCATAAGCATCTTCACCATCAAATATGGGCATCTTGAGTTTCCTTAATCGTTGGTCAGCCCCTGGTCCCCTTTTTTTTTCGCCACCAAATCCCGACCCCTTTTCCGAATTGATAACAAACGGAGGTTGCTCCTTCCCCCCTAAGAAAAATAATCATTTTCACCGGTGAACTTACCATGATCATGCCTCTGGTTGTTGTTTCCATGTGACCCGTCTCCATCTTCAAAAACCACGTACCCATCATCGTCGAACACCCCTTTATTTTTCTGTTGCGGTCCCCCTTGCGATAAGCTCATCACCACCTTGAGCATCTCAGCATGTCGATTCTCTGCCTCTGTGCGCATGGCTGTCATAGCTTCCTTCAACGATCCCACATCCTCCTCCAATCGTAAAAAACGCTCACCGGACTCAGCCCTGTGCTTTGCGAGTTCTCCGTCCACATCTGCTACCTTCTTCGTCATTGTTGTTGTTCGCGCAATTGACCCAAAGGGTGCAGAAGTCTGGCTCTGATACCAATTTGATATAAATCAAATTGGTGGGATAAAGACTAACGGATTAACTCACCGTTAGTCGGCTAGATTGATTGATAAACCCTGATATTCGAGAACCAGGAAAACTCCCAATGTCAAAGACAACCAAAAGAAATCTCCAAAAAGAATAATGAAACAAAGGGTGGCCAGCCCTAAAAAAAACCTCTCGGTCCCTTCCTAACAAAATAGGAAATAGGATCAAGATTATTAATTCCTTAATTAAAATAAATTAGAATTAAAGATGAACACTTCAGCCCCCCGCAGTTTAATTTGCTTTTGTTCCGGTCTTCCCTTTGCGGCGATACACCTTCCCCCACCGATCCGTATCACACCACCACTACAACACCACCCCGGCCTCTCTCTCATGCTCTCAAAGTCTCTTTCGACGTCCCTCTCCGGCATCGTGTTGCCCCACCATCGCAATGACAACAGCACCGGTTCCCATCACCATCGCATCTCTCTCTTCCTCTCCCTCACTCCCTCTCTCTGTGTCTTCTGTTCTCACAGTCTTGCCTCTCTCTTCCTCGTATTACTGTCTCAATGGCCAGAAATATGGAGACAACACAACATGTATTTAGGGTTTTCCATTTTAGAGTTTTCTATATCCTCTTTAGATGTTTGTATTTTATATTTGTAGATTTAGGGTTTCATTCATCATATTATTAAGATTGAAAATTGTTCAGAAAAGTTACGGTTTTTTGGTTTACATGTAAATCGATTTTGATTATTCGAAAAGATGTATTTTTTTTACTTGTTCTCATCTGTCAACATCATCCCTCTTAGATCAAAAACGTGTGTGCTCTTGCAATGTTCACAAGTGAACAACAAGAATCGTATTTATCTTTGCTGAAATGTATCTTTTTTTATGTTGTGATGTGTATACATATGACATGTGTTCGTGTGTTTGTTGTTCACAAGTGAACATAGCTTAATCATCGCCAGAGTACTCTTTAGACATACCTTCATGAGTGAACATCGAAAAGGAATATAAGGGGGTGTTTGGGATTGCGTTTGGAAACTCTGTTACAGCTGATTATGTGATTCTGATTATTAAAAATCATAATCTATTTTCAAATCGCAATCCCAAACACCCCCTAAATGCAAACAAAAAATTCGGAAAAACATCTAATATATAAATGTTTGGAGAGATAAATAATGTAGGTAGACTGTTATAACTTTACTAATTAAGAGATAAATAATGCAGGTAGTTAAACTTGGTAATCAGAATTGTATTATTGTTGTATGTTGTGTGTACATAAAACCGAGAATACAAGGATATAAATAGAGAAAATATTTACACTCTAATCCCTCTAAAATACAGAAGCTTAAAT
>JAUEJL010082509.1:0-15117 GCA_032274825.1 Drosophyllum lusitanicum
GCCCATGTGGCTTTTAAGCCCATGAGGCTTGTGTATTTATAGCCTTGCAAACCTAGTTTGCAAGGCAACCTTTGCCACTGTGAAATCTTCAACTTGTAAACACGTTCAAAGCAATATCAGTGAAACTTCAAGTTGCATGCAAAGTGTTCATACTTGTTCTTCCTAAACTTCTTCATCTTGTGTTCAAGTATTCTTTAGATAACTCATCTTCTTCACTATCAAAGGACTTTCAATTATCAATCAAATAGATAATTTCTCTAACATATATGTTCATGAAAGACGATTATAATACTTTCATAGATGATTCTACAAAAACTATATTAGTAATTTCATCGTATTAGTTTTTTCTCGTTCTCTAAGTTTAATAAATCATATAAAAGGATCATGTATGTTCAAACAAAAAAACAATCTTATTGATATGTATATTAATGTAGAAAGTGAAATTGGATACAATTGCATATTTATACGAGAAATTTAACTTTAATTTATATATATATATATATATATATATATATATATATATATGTGTGTGTGTGTGTGTGTGTGTGTGTATGGGTTCGGGGTCGGTTACAGGTTTGGGAAACCGAGGGGAATCCCTATCCCCGCCCCCATCCCCATTTCTAAGTTCGTGGAATCCCTGTCCCCATCCTCATCCCCATCCCTGGTCAAATCGAAGTTGGAGAATGGGTTCCCCATTGGATACGGGGTTTTTTCCATCCCTAGAGTCTCCTTTCATATTTCTGCACTTAACAGCTATGTGTCCCATTTTTCTGACAGTTGAAGCACATAGATTTCTTTTGATCAAAAGAACTTTTACCTTCGCCCTTCCTTTCAGATATTTCTCTCCTCATATTAGCTCTTTTCAGCCTTCTGGCAAGCATTACCATCTGCTTAGTAATGGATTAAACATTAGCAAAATCCATATTTGTATCTCAGTATGAGTGGTCAGCTTCAAAATCTGACTCTGACTTAGATTCAACAACTAACATTTTTTACCCTTTCTTTTTCTTCTCCACAACCAATGCAATTCTAGATTCAACAACTAACATTTTTTACCCTTTCTTTTTCTTCTCCGCAACCAATGCAATTTTAGTTCTTCCTAGAGGTTTTTTCTGGTCCATGATGTGTTGATGATTTATCAGAAATCCATAGATGGACTAGAGGTTACACATAGGTAAAGTTCCTTCAGCCTGAAGTACTATAGTCACTTTATTAAACTGTTCATGTAACACATCCATGAACTTTAGGACTACTTCTGCATCATCTTTCTTAATGCCTACGCTTAGCATGTCATTAATCAAGCAGTGAAACCTTGTGAAAATCTTATATAGACTTTCATCTTTCTTAGAAATAAAATTCTTATAAAATCTGTTTAAGTGGTTCTTCTTCTACTGCTTGACCATATCAGTGCCCTCATAAGTCACACTTAGAGTATCCCGCTTCTCCTTAGCAGATTGACAGCCAGTCACGATATGAATGAGGGGATTAGTCAGGACATTGGCCAGAACACTCATTGCTTTGTCATCCAGAGCATATAGCTTATTGTTTTCGTCAGTCTAGGATACCAATGGCTTTCTCACTTCTTTTCCAGCACCACCAGGAGACTTATCACTAATTGGTGCTGTGATCATGGGGATGATTGGTCCATTAGTTATGACATCTTTCATTCTTGTATCAATCAATTTGAGGAACAACATGGGTCTGAACTTCCACATAGGATATTCAAATCCATCAAATACGACACAACCTTTTGCAGCCATTTTAGGAAAATTGTTTGTAGTAGTCATGATCACCTTTTCTTCTTAGGATCTAATCTTCAACTAATAAGAGATTTAACATGGCTTTGATACCGGTTGTTGGTTCCTAAGGTAATCAACAAACTGATACAGAAGTGTAGAGGGGGCTTGAATACACAACTCAATTAATATGAACAAATCAAATCAATTCAAGTGCTTTATTTATTAATCAAGATTCAATACAAGGCAGTATTGGAATTTTAATTCAACTCAGTGATTACAATTTAATTCTCTCTCAATTCTAATAAACTAATTTCTAGACATTGTTTACTGTGTCGTCAACTGATGAACAAAAAACAAGGAACTCCCTAAACACCTTTGTACTTATTGGTCACGAACATACGTGTAATGCTTCACTCATAAAGCACGTAAAGGTGATTTAAGGCCGTTGATCGTGGTAACCTCTAAACATATTAGAAGGTCAGCTATAGTTGTTTCTATGAACACATAGCTAAACTAACAAACCAGGACTTATCCTAATCTGCTAATTCAAACTAACGCCTATATAGACGTATGTGTAGTTTGGATAACTCTATCTACAATCTTGATTCTTCAAATTTGAATCTTCAATATTGAATCTTTTTATCCAGCCATAGATAGAGAGTAAAGAATTTTTAACACATTTAAACTTTTATCAGGCTTATTTTTCTTGTTAAGCTGAGTTACTCATCAAGCTGAATACTTTAACCAAATTTTGGTTTTCTACGTGCACATACACATAGTTACTCTTATGTAACTAGGAAGTCATCCAATTTCTCTAAGACTTACTTAGAAACTCAGTTTCCGTCCTGAAGCTTACTAGTCAATCTTACCGTCTTAATATAATTCAACTTGACACTTTTAAGAACTATCTTTCAAGCTCTATTTTGTCTCATCAAATATAAACATATGAGGGCATTTGACTAGCAAACACAAAAACCTTCATTAATGTCAAATAATTTGCGACATTATTGTAACGTAAATAACTTAAAAACCATAATCCCATTAGCGACGATTTACCGTCGTTTTTGCACCATTTAGCATTATGAGATCTATGGGATAGAAAATCACGACTATTCACAACAATTTACGAATGAAATACCGACAAATACATTAAAAGGAATAAGTTTAATGATTTATTATAAATCTCTTCAAAATAATTATCAGAACATAGAACATAAAACGATGGAATGTTCAAATAAATTTAGAATACAGTTAAATATATTTAATACTAGATATTATATCAGTTATAACCATTTTTTGTTACAAAATCGTTGAAATTTCTAACGATATATCGATAGTACTATAAAATAATGTAGAGAACGATTCAGCGTCATCAAAATAGTCCGGTTGAATTTTATAGTATATTTAATTGCTTTTTAGAATACAGTTAAATATTGTATCGATTTTGATTGACGATTTGTCTACATTGATAGTTAATTGCTTTTTGATTGACGGTTGATTTTCATGATTTTCACCATCTTCAAGTTTAAAGCAAGTTAGCTACATTGATATCTAAACTGTGTCTAACTTGTTCCCGTTCCTTGTTGATTTTTTATGCCTCGTACCTAATCTGTTCATGTTAGTTGTTACTTGCCGATCTGTTCATTTGTTTAATTAATATCTAATTTTTTTGTTTCTATTTTGTATTTGTTTATTTGATTAATTGATTTATTGTTCCTTACTTTCCATGTTTGATACAAGAAATTTGTTATTTACATACTAACAGGAAAAAAGCGTTGGAAAATGGTTGGTCACTAAGTCACTAAAAGGCTGTTTTTGACCTCAAAAATTTGGTTTGAATTTAAAATAATACGTTTGCTAATTTTTCCAACAATTTTTACCCAAGATTTCTCAAATCATACTTACGAAATCATCGTAATTGTATCGTGGAAAACTAAATATTAAAACAATTACTAATAATAAATAATAATACTTATTAATGATATTAGAAATACAGAAAACAATATTACAGACCCAATTGCCATAAAAATTAGCGATGATATACCAACCAAACTTATCTTTTTTAAATTTATTATAGATTATATGTACCAACAATATTTATTTTTAATAAAAATAAATTTATACCGATGAAATCCTAACAAATTTTAACAGCTAATTACTGACTCTATTTATTTTTATATTGTTAATAAAAATTATTTTATACCAAAGAAATACTGACCTAATTTTACCAACAAATTACCAACGAATTACCAACGATATTTAGCAACAAAATTTTCCGACAAAATACGTATGCAAAGCGACAAATTTATGATACAATTGATACAATACGGACGGTAAATTTACCGACGTTTTGTATTAATATTATTTATTTAAATTCAAATTTACAAATGTTTATTGACGATTTTCCTACAAAATGTGATTTTTTTGTTTTTCATTTTAATTACATTTACTAACGATTTAGAGACTGTTTATTATTAATTTTATTAATATCATATTTAATACAATTTTAATTACCTATTTTATCCGTATTCCAATCCAATAGAAAATTTTAATATAAAAATGTATTCCATTCACAAAATAATGCATGCAATCGTAAATTTTATATATAGAATACGAATATTATAATGTATTTCATTCCTTAAACCCTAAATAAACACTACAAAAAGATGTCGATTATCCATACTTTTTTATCAATATTAATACACTTAAAACCGTGGGAAATTACGATCAAGCGTGGAAAAATTGGGTGTTACTAACTTCTACCAAATCTTTACATTTGAAAGTGTAAAAATTAGAGTAAAAATCATATTTATTACCGTGGACAAATTATCTAAATTTTCACACTCCTAAGCATGAAAAAATTAAAAATAATTATAAAGTTACAAAAGTCCACGCTTTTAAGCGTGAACTTCTATAATCATCTATTTATTACTAAATTCACACATTTAAAAACGTGGACTTTTAAAAGCAAATGTACACACCTATAAACGTTAAGTTTTTTCTTTTCTAACAATCTTTATTTTTTAAACTATTTTTTACAATTATAAACGTGACAACGCTTAAAAATTTTAAACACTTTTTATTAAGTGTGAATAAATGACATATTTTTGTAGTGAAAATGTAACTACATGTCTCTAACAGGAACAGAAACGTGGTTCCAATGCAACTAAACTATTGCTCATTTCCTTTTTTGCCTCTTCTTGATTCAATGTTAAAGCTTCTTAAGTTGCTCGTAACTCTGCTTCACGTTCATTATCTAGTTTACGCATCCTTGCTTCACATTCTTTATCTCTCATTTACAGGGGTTTGTCTATTTCTTTTCAAAGCACGTCTCCTCATAGTTTCACATCTTGCATTTTTTCTTCCAATTTTCAATAAGTGTACCTACATATTATAAAAACATATCACACCCAAATATGATTATAAACAAATATACTCATTAAATGACAAGATAAAAAAATCAACAAGTCTAAATATATGACTCATTATTAATTTGTGGACTCTAGAGTTTTTTATAACATGTTTCAGAAAGCATTCTTCAACTACATTTCATTTATTAAAGATACAAAGGACTTTGATTTCCTGATGCTACACAAAGTATTTGGCTATGATTTTCATTTTGACAAAACATCCTACTCTTTTGTAATATGTTGTAACCCATATTATCTAATAAAAGTGAAATAAAAAAATATATGTAATAGATGCATGCAAATTCTTGCATATAATTAACTATATTTATTAGTGGATAGAGAATGAAAGTTATAAATAGATGCGGCCGGTGATAGTTTCGATTATATTTATTTCAAATCCATCGATTTTCGTTTCTTAATGTGGTGGTTATCAGTTATATGAGGAGGTTACCCAATAAGAAAGTTGAATATTAAAAATAACCTTAGGTCAAATGAATAATAATTTAGTACAAGAAATTAACAAATTTTGGCATAAAGTTAAAAATGAAAAAAAAAATCATTTGATACAAAAATAAATAAATAAGAGACATGATATTTAAGATTTATAATAGAAAAAAAGCAAAAACTCTAAAACATGACATTTTAAATTTACATTTTTTTAAAATTTACATATTATAATTCTTAATAAGGTTTCGTATTAATATAGATAAATAACGCAAAAATTAAAAACTATTTTATTGTGGTGGTTTGGTTAGAATATAGTGATTTTTGTTAAATTACTTGGAAGTGTAGTTGTAGTTAATAAATTAACTAGTAACATTATCCAGAAAATCATGAAAAACACAAATTTGACTCACTTACAAAATCTTGCCTCGTGCCCTAAGTTGGTTTTGCTAAAATTGTTTTGCACACTTCTAAACTTGGGGGTTACTAGAAAAACTACGAGTTTTTTAATATGTAAGATACTTACTTGCAACTTTCCTATGTTGTCCTTGTAGATTTACTATTTCAAAATAATTGAAATAATAAGTTCCTTGCATGCAATCCTTACAAACTCAAAATTAGATTCCAAGTGTTCGGAATCTGATTTTGATTCCTACATATATAATATCTAACTTATTATTTCTATGAATAATTCTTAACTAAAATACCTATATTAGATTTAATATTTAATCATGAAATTCTCTTAAAGTCAATATCGACTTTTTGGAAACCTTTGATTCAACTCTTGAAACACTTATTGAATCCAACTCAAAACTTGAAAATTGACTTACGGACTTACGGTAAATCTTTGCCCTGCACCCGGACAATCATTATCAATTCTTTCAATATTCCACCAAATTATGTATTTTCTTAAATCTAATAAAGTAATAATTCTTCATGTTTCACGAACATTTATTAACTACTACATGATTCAAAATTCAAATCAAATTAAAATGAACACCCAATTCAAAGTTCGAATTGAATTGAAATAAACATTGAAGTTAAGATTTTAACGAATCATATTCAACTTCGTATAGACAAATACAAAAATTGAAAAAGAATGATGTATTCGAAAAGCGAAATTTTTTTTTTGCATGTATTTGGTCGAAATGGATTGACACAAAATACGAACTAAACTTGACACGGAAAAATGTGACACGACACAAATTCGACACAAAATAAATGGGTTGAAAATAGGTCGACACAAGAACACGAACGACATGAACACGATAACCTGAATTGCAAGCTTTACAAATTATATTATAATAGGTAACCTAACTCATCTCTCGAGTCATCAAGTTAAATAATCAATTAAACACTTAAACTAAAGTAGAGAAATATCTTTCTAAACTGTTTAACTAATTACACCTATGTATATTATCCAATAATAGACTAATCTCCCGACTTTTAACTTTGTAACTACCATTTGGTAGATTAATGCTAATTTAATATTTAAGTTATCAATTTCTAAACATTATCCCTAATATATACCAAGTAATTCAACAAGTCTTCATTAATATAGATAACATGCACAATTAATTCTCATTAAAAACATATTACAATTTATAGAATAATTAAGTGGAAGCAAAACATTGATCGAGTGGATGTAATATCATATACAACTTACAAGAATCAAGCACAATTCATAAATTTAAAGAGAATTAAGATGTATGTTTCATCCCCTCTAATTAAATATCGAGGCTTGAAAACATGAGAAACATTAAAAATAGAAGGATATGATGATTTCTTGAGCTTCCTCTGATCCTCTCGGCTTTTCCCTCGATCGCCGCTGAACAGACAAAAAAGATCGAGCCCCCTTTTTTAATTTGCAATGACATTTGTTTGAATTGTTAGTTTGGCTAAGGGTATAAAAGTAAGTTTAGCTCTAGATTAATTAAGATATAATGTTTTTTAATATTTAAATTATTTGTTTAAGTCTAAAATAAGTATTAAGATATGGATAAGAATTTAAAAGTTTTAGAACGATTTAGTGTAATTTTAATGTTTGGAAGGATATATAAGTTATTTTCAAAATTTACAAGAATATACATGAAATTCTCCTTAAGAAAAATAGATACTCTCCCAAAAATTCGATGGATCTTTTAATTCCAAGAATAGTTAAATATGTAGCCTAAGGTTATCAAGATTGGAATCTTACCTTGGATCGCTTTTGTATTTGCAAAATCGGGTCGTAAGATCGGGATCCTTAAATCCTACCACAAGTCACTAAACTTTTTATAATTTATTTATATACTGTAATTTTTTTTATCGAAAAACAAGATTATATAACATTTATATGAAAGGTGAAAGATTAAATATCTTAATAAAGTTTAACATAGGGATAAGCAAAATAACCGTACGGACCAGACCGAACCAGAACCGTACCGGAACCGAACCGAACCGAATTACATATAAGCGGGGCGGTTCTCGGTTCCAGTTTTTCCCATTTTTTGGGTTCGGTTCTTTCGGTTCCAATTCCAACGGGTTTGGTTTTTTACCCGGAACCGCACCGGAATATCAAAGGATAATTATTTTAACACTTTTTTAAAAAAATTTAAAATTATCTTATTTTTAATTATTATGTAACAAAATTTTCATTTATCTAATTTAATATTTTTTTGAAAGGCAAAGAAATATATGAACATTGTTGATTTATTACAAATATAAAATAACCTTTTGACGATAGTGATAAATTCTTTTTACTTTTTTATTCACGTATGATATTTTTTAATGTATACAAGTAGAAAATAATCTTCCAATAATCATCGGAAGTTAATCAAAATTGGTTTATAGTTTTTGGTATGTAATCTATAATATGCAAGCTTAGGTAGAGAAAATTTTAGGGCAAATTGCATTATAACACAATGAACTTTGTCTTAATTACCTATTATATACAATCAACTTTATTTTCTTAAAGATAATACAACCAACTTTCATAACCCTCACATTGTATGTAACTTGTTGTATACTATGGAAGTTGTGACAAAGTTTATTGTATACAATGGTAACTAAACAACAGACACATAAAAAAGTTGTTAGCATACAATGAAAGAATTATAAAAGTTAATTGTATTATTTTTAAAAATTTAAAGTTGGTTGTATACAATAGTAACTAAGACAAAGTTCATTGCATTTTCATACAATTTGCCCAAAATTTTAATAGAAGTTTCAAATATTTCGGGTTTTGCTGGTTTTGGAACCGAAAAACCGGAACCGGAACCGGTTACACATATACGGGACGGTTCCCGGTTCTAGATTTTGGCCATTTTTGGGTTCGGTTCTTTTCGGGTTCGGTTCGGTCCGGTCCGGTTTTGGAACTGCGCTCATCCCTAGTTTAAAATGTATGATTGTTAAACACAATCAATAAATCTAGAATACATAATGCATCAACATTTGTTTCTTATTTTATAACAAAATCTTCTTCTCATGAATCTATATCTTTAAAATAAAAAATACATATAAAATGTGACATGCAAATTAGAAATAAAGTAAAATAATAATTATAAAACATGTAAAAAATAAGAGCATGTGTGGGATCATACTACGATTCTATATATATGTGAAATATGAATATATCTATTTGCGATCCTAAATATGATTAAACACGTTTTTAATTGGTGGAATCGATCATAGGATCTTACGATCTCATGATCATGATCGCGATTTTAATGACCATGATTTAGCTACTGACTTCTATTTTTCTTGCTTAAATCGATCACCAACTTTCTTACACATTTTTCTTCCAAACATCCATAATCTAAGATAGCCACATTTTGGTTACTAAACAATATAAAATAAAATCTTGTTGGCTATAATTTGACTAACAAATATTGATAATTGTCGAAGAACGATTATAATAATTTATATATTAATTTACGAAAATATTATATCTTTATAAACATATCTTAGATACTTAATACTGATAAATTGATAATAGATTATAAGATATCAATTGGATCCAAGTTTGTTGTATACTTCAGATTTAGGAGTACAGATATATATATCTTTATATTTAATTTCAATATATATTAAAAGAAAATAGGTTATGATGTTAAATTTTATTTTAAAATAATTTCATCAATCATATTCCTTTATTTTCTTAAATGGCTACAAATGAGCTATTTTCTCAAATTTCATTTTTAGGTGATTTATTTGTTAACATTTAAATATCTTAACAAAAACATTTATACAAATCATTTAGTAGATATATATACCTATTTTTGTGGTTATTTATGTAAACACATATACCAATTTGATTAAATTAAAAAATTTACATTTGATTATAAAGAAGTTCTATAAAAAATTTAATGATCATGAATTTTTGTTTCTAATAGATTTACTTTTTGAGAGATTTTGTATTCTTATTTGTTTTATAATTGTTTTGTTATATATGTTAGTAAACTTAAACTATAAAATTTATTTTAACCAGCCTCATGTTCATATACGGAATGTTAACCAACTATTTTCTAACTATCAAAGAACGAATTACAATAATAAATTTTATCCTTTCCAAGATCAAGATCAAAAGAGGGTAAATTTCATAGTTTTTTTCTTATGTATCGTAATTATTATAAAAACATATAACAAATTTATAACACGCTCAAACTTTAAACACGATTAAATAGTGCAATACAACTTATATAGATTAAATCACCTAATAAGGTTGCTAAACGTTTGAGAAGATTGCAAAACTGCGTAACTATGTTTCTAACATAGATTGGAGATACAACGATTGGAGTGTAGTGACCGTACCCAAGATAGATTTAAACCAATAGTGGTGGAGAATAGGTGCAATACGGAATCATGTGAATAATGAGAGGGTACGTAGGGAACATGGCTGACCAGGCTCGTTTTTCTAACGATTGAAAAAAAGAAGTGTTCTTCCCAACTGCTCCAATAAACGTGTCTGCACCCCATCCGGTCAGAGAATGATATGATTGATCAAGAGTACTTGTGAAATCCGGCATTGAACTAAAGGTTTGATTTGCAGCCTCCTGAACTATTCACATCGCTCTCTTCGGTTCAAGCGAAGGCTAAAATTACAGTTCAGACCAACTTCCTCGAGTAAGGAATATGGAATGGATTACAAAGCCCCTCTGTTTAGCTTAGACTAATGGCACCAATTCCAAGTGCAATAACAGAAATTGCCCTTCACACGCAAATAAAAACCCTCACAACACTCGATACGCACGGGTTTTTCCAATTTATGCAACCTTTTAATTTTATTAATTTTTCTAATTTTATACATAGATTGTGCATTTCGATTCAATAAATGCAATGTAACATGTTCATAACCTCTTAAACCAATAACTTGTAACGCCAAAATTTTAAAAATTGAATTTAGAAACTGTGCAACAAAGATTGATTTGATAATAAGGGAAGCATTTAAAATATCACTTCTTTCCTTAAGTAATTGAAAACTTCATCTTAAAACATTCAAAGGTTTATGTGCTACAACCGGCCAAATAAAAATATAAGAAATTTTAAGAAAGATGCACAAAATTCGAAATCTTATCTACTAGAAGCTTCGTCCGAAATCCTGGATTAGCTTGAAAAGAAGAAAAACAATGATGAGCTATAAAGCCCGGTGAACAACTCCATAAGAAACTCAATGAATAATAATAATATGGTTGTAAGCAATCATCACTACAGATGTAGCTCACCAATCAATGACATCTATAACACAATCTTGTTTGCCAAAATCCCAAATTAATTGCCATCGTTTAAACAAGTAAGCCATACATGGCAAAAGTATACTATAAAGGCTAAATAGTGTCACACAGGCCGTTTATTTCCATCTAGAAGCGTTTTATATTCGACATATATGTTACTAACACACTGTATACATCCATGCTTATTAATATTCCCATATTGAAGTACTCACATGTGGTCTAGTTCAACGGAAATCTCCTAGCTTCAAACCTTCTTGAGACTTCGCGACTCCTTAAACAAAATTCATCACTAACTCATATTGGTAATACTAAGATTAAATTGAATGCGCAGACCAAGTTAAATCCTTGAGAGAACACGACCGTTAAACAACTACACAAAGCTTGCAGCATTATCTGCCCCAAAACAGAACATGGCATGGTCGTGTCCAACCCTTACGTACATAGCCGTGTCAAGCATAACAACACAAACTCCCGTGCAAGTATATGAACAACTCACGTAGGGTTCCCGTACAGCCGTGTCACTCCTCAACAAGTCCATGTCCATAAAATCAACACGATCCATGACTAAAAGGCACACCCATGACTAACTAGGGTTTGATACGGTCATATCACCTATTAACATAGTTGTGTCTAGTCACCACGTACTCTACAAATGAACACGCCCGTGTTCAGTAATATCCTAAATTTTGAATTATCATTTAGTTGAAGTAATAAAGTGTTTTCAATTATCACTAAAAATATTAAAGTTGAAGTTATGGTAAAGACCATGATTATTATCTGTTAATAATACTTTGTGAAAAGCTTTATAAAGATTCAAGTACGTTTGGTGACCAAATTATGAAATATTAAAACATAGGGGCTGCAGATGACAAGTTTGATACTTCATGGACTGGGAGTGTAACTTTTTGGGTTTATTAAACTCTTGGTTGATATTTTGAGTCAATTGAGTCCTCTTTTGTCTGGATCATTCGAGAAGAAGAAAGAAAAGAGAGAGGTTAAGGTATTTCAAAGGATTCTTGAAGAATTTCTGATCTATGTTGAGATTAGAGCTATATAAGAGAGTTTTAGCCTTGATTCTACTCATTTGTGGCCATATTTGCTTGGTTTTGGTATTGGGCATATTTAATAACCCTCATCAAGTAAGTTTTATGATTGATTCTTGTTTCATTTTAGTATCTTCTGAATGAAATTGGAGACCCAATGTTATGTTTTGTGATTATGAGTCAAATGGTCATTTTTTGTTGAAATTGTTGAATTTAGGTTTCTAAACCCATTTGATTTGTGAGTAATGTTTATGTCTTAAATTAGACTTGTTTTGGGGTCAATATTGGTTTGTAAATGAGTTGGAATCGTTTATGGTTGATTTGGTTTGGAAATGAGTCAAATTTCAGTCATGAAAGAGCAAGCAACTGCTTTGCATCACACGTCGCGACGCAACGTGTAGCGTGTCACGATACAACGCATCGTGAGTGGCAATGAAGCTTTCTTTCCAACGATTTTTATGTGGCACGAAGCACCTTGCTTCCATAAAAACCATGTTTTGACCCTCTTTGACCATCTAATTTAATGAGGATTGATTCTAATGATCATATGAGGTTTAAATGGAGTTGTTTAATGGTTCTAATGTGTTTGAACATAGTTTATACCTTGAAACTCTTAAGGAGTATTAATTTGGTTAATTGTCTAAGACGGCATTGTGTTCTTGTAATTATAGGCTTCATCACCAAATGATTAATTGCGAGTCTGTTGGATGGTGATCCTCATCACACCCTTACGTGAGTACACCCTGTGGATACGAGGTTTTTTTTTCATAAAAGGATAACAGTCATCATGATTTTGTGTGTTTTTGTTTGGAAATTAGAATAATGTGTTCTATGGGATCAAAGGATGTGGGATATTGTAGAATACTTTTATGATGCGTATTATCTATGGATATCAAAGTGAGGCCAATGCTCCATTTACGATAGGCCTATGTATTTGATGTTTTTTTTTTGTTACAAGATACTCTACATAGGAGTAGACTATGATTATTGTATTAATTCAAGTGATCGTGATTTAAAGAAATATGTTTTATACTCATTGTGAGATATGGGCAATTAGATGCCAACGATGAATATTGTTACTGAGATTTTGTGCTTAAGAGCTATAGGTACTGTGTTACCTAATTGTTTAATGTTGCGCTTATAAGTGCTTGAGTTACTTGGCTTTGATGGCATGTGCTATTTGTGATCCTTGTGGTATGAGTTTTAATCCGAAGACTAGTCTTGTTTCAATTGCACATCTAATTGTGTTTCTGACCACTATAGGCATGTGTGTGGTTCAAGAGGTTGCGGCTAACCGAACCATGGGACACATGTGTGGTATTATTAAAGGATGTTGCAATTGGTGAAGTTTAGATGATAGTACCCATTATGACCATGTGGTTTAAGAGGCTAACTTGCGAACTGAACCAATACATGAGTAGAGTTGGGGAAAAGGTTATTCGCCCTAGATAACCGTTTATGGTGGAATGCTTCGTACTCCCCCACCTTGACGGGGAGATTTGGTTATTCCCCATGTGGGCATGTATTAATTGTGGCTAGCTGCCATGTGGAGATGCTATTGCTTCATGGACCGAGCCGCATCCTGGTGTGTATTTTGTGTGGATCCTTATATGGACCCTTATGCGATCTAATGTGTGCTTTTGCAAAATGAAGTTATTGCCAAACTTGTGTTTTTAAATATTATGACTTGGTTTCAAAAGATACAAGTTTTTGGTTGAGTTTGAATAAGGATGACACGATGAGGTCTTTAAAACCCTTCAGGTGAGAGCCCGGTAAATCTCCGCTTGAGATAAAGAAATTATTAGATCTCATGGTTATTATTGTCGGATCAAACTGTGATTCTTTAAATTTAATCGATTTTGTAGGTGTTGTGATATCGCCCAAATTGAATACTTATTTCGGGGCGATATCCGATTGTTTCGTATGATTTTCTGAGTAATTTGGTCTTAATTGATACTTAATTAATTGTTTTTGAATTCTCAGGTCTAAAATGCTTATCTAAGACAAAAGGAGAGAAAATCATCAAAAAAATTGGAAGAAATGAAAAATCATGTTCCAGACCCGTTTGTACGGCCCCGTAAAGTGCGTTGTACGGCCGTACATCTTCCAGACGCTGATGGCATATTTAAGCATTTTTTCTCCCCCTTTTTCACATAACTCGATTTCAGCCCTAGAACTGAGAGGGGAGGCGATTTTT
The DNA here is from genome assembly GCA_032274825.1 of Drosophyllum lusitanicum. Lineage (NCBI taxonomy): Eukaryota > Viridiplantae > Streptophyta > Magnoliopsida > Caryophyllales > Drosophyllaceae > Drosophyllum > Drosophyllum lusitanicum. The sequence continues at coordinate 14,545 of JAUEJL010082509.1, forward strand.
CTGCACATTTTCCAGAGGTTCAAGTCTAATTTTCAAAGGATACATCCAAAGGGAACAAGATTTGGAGCTTGGATCTTGACTTGGAAGCTTCATCTTCATCTTCTTCCTTGGTTTCTTCTAGGTTTAAGCTTTCTTTCATGTTTCTCTCAAATTTCAGTTTTGTTGCTTAAATTTCGTAATGTTTAGCATGGAGTAGTTAATTTTAGTGCTATTGGATGAGATTCTAGTAGGTTATTGACTTGGATTTGGTATTTTTGTGGGTTTCCCCAAATTTCACCATTAATGGAAGCTTCAAGCTAGGGTTTCTTCTCAAATTGCTTGAATTCATGTTTTTCCCCAAATTTCCTTGACTAATTGATGTAATAGACATATTGTGTTGATTGGTTCTTGGTTTCTTTGCAATTACTCCTAGTTGTGATGCCCAATTTGTGAGAATTTACACTTGGGTTTGGGTTTTCACCATTGTTATGCAATTTGTTGATGAAATTGACTTTGGAATGCCTATCTTATGATTAGTCAAGTGTTGGAATATCTTTAAAGTTGATTTTTGTGAAATTGGCTACTTCGGAGAAC
>JAUEJL010082520.1:0-15117 GCA_032274825.1 Drosophyllum lusitanicum
TAGAAATGAATTGGAATTTGATGGAATTGCATTTGGAATGTAATTCCTTACCTTTTGTGTTTGGTTGTACAAGTAGGAAATCTGCCACACACCAGCACCACCCCACCACCAGCACCACCATCACCACCTCCGATCCACCAACACTACTGTCGTCGCCTCCAACACAACGCCAAATCGTCGGTCGGTCGCCACCACCTCCGACTCACCAACGCCTCGTCGGTCGCCTCCAACACAATTGTCGCCTCCACCTAGTCGCCCCTTGTCCGTCGCCTCCACCTAATCGTCGGTCGCCGTCGCCTCCATCTAAATCGCCCTCGCCTCCAGCTAAATCGTCCGTTGTCAATTGCAGCCCTAAATCGCCGGTTGTCGATTGTTGCCCTAAATCGTCGGGCGCCCTAAATCGTCATCGCTGGTCGCTCTAACTACCACCCCAACTGCTGTCGTCGATGGTGTTGGAGAAGAACACTGGGTCGATGTGCTCGATGGTGTTGGAGAAGAACACTGGGTTGGAGAAGAACGATGTTGAGACTGGGTTGGAGAAGAAGAAAAGATTTCAGTTGGGAGAAGAAGAAAGGAATTCAGATTCCTTAGCTATGTGGAAGGATTTCAAATTCCTTCAGATAAGGGAATGTTTTCCCTCCTCCAAATTCCAATTCCTTCCTAACATTTAAACTAAACACATGAATTGGTTGGAATTGGATTCCAATTCCTACCAATTCCTTCCAACCAAACACCCCCTTAGTTAAACTGTCAAATTTAAAACATAACCTTACCCATAAGTACACATAAGTAAATGGGTCGGAACTGTCAACCCTTATATATGTATATCTGTATGCATGTGTAAAGGGATTGTTTTCAACTGTTTGTTTGTTTTGTTACTCGTTAATTATAGGATATGCTAGGGAGCTGGAGCATAAAAACAAATGTACCCGGTGATAATCTTATGGTAAATATTTCAGTTAACCATCCTAAGCTTGGTGACTATTTCACTGCTTCCTTAGCAGCAAATAGGATATCTTCGTCATCTGTTCAGCATGCGGTTTTTTTCTGGCTAATGCCTCACAAAGTTGCACTCTGGATTTATTGGCACGTAAGTTTTCGATTTTGTTAGTTGCCTTCAGATTTCTCCAAGCATGGTGCTAAAAAAGATGAACTTGTATGTAGAGGTGGTGGTTTCATTTGACCCATTTACTTGCGAGTGAGTTAATCCACATTATACTTCGTCTCTAATGAGTCGAACAAATGTATTAAAAAAATTAGCTTGAAAGAAAAGAGGTCAAATGTGGTCTAAAGTGTACTATTAATCCATAAATCCATCTACATCACCTTCTTTTTTCCTTCAAAAAATTGGACCTTATTTGACATGTCACAAATTAATGGTTAAAAAACTAAAAAAAGAAATGGACACAAGTGATTTATGTCATCCCAACTCGTTTTGATCGGTACAAAAATACTTGTTTTCACCATATCTTATTTTGACCCGTTACACAATCAGCCTATTTACCTCAAATTCATGTTTTCATGATGCAGGCTTTAAAACTCTGGTGGAAAGAGGTGGTGTTTATTCAGCATCCAAGGTATGAAAATGCGGCATATAAGAAAGATGCAATGGTTCGTGACAGAAATCTCGGGTGCTGCCAGGTGTTGGCAACCCAATTAAACAATCAGCAGCAAACAGAACAAAGTAGCCAAAATGATCGTTGGTTTAGATGGAGAGACGCCAAATGGCCCTGGTGCTGAATTGATCATGTAAGTAATACCCGTTGTTGTTAAGATACAAAACCAATTTATAAATCTCACACTGGAATGTAACACTTTAAACAGCAGATGCTTACACACTTGTGTCTTCTAAGACTTAAACACGCAATCTCTTATAATTGTGGCATGTTGCTACATTTGAATGTAGAATTGACTTCTTAAGGAGTTTGTATTTGTTCTTACTAGGAAAATTGCTGTTTATATTTAGCAATATGCGATGAACTTATGCTTGTGGTTAGCTTGACCAAGGCTATAAACGAACCAAATGAACACGAGTCGAAGCCTGTTCAAATTCGTTCATTTAAATCTAATCGAAGAAATAAATGAACACGAAAGGATCAACCAATAAATTTTTATGGGTCATGTTTGTTTGTGTAAAAGATTAGTTTTTTTGTGTTTGTTAATATTCATTTGTTTAAATGCTACACGGACGTAAAAGAGCATACATTTGACATATAAAAATACACTCTTAACGTTATTAAACATAAAAAACGTATAACACACCATTTTTATACATGTGTTCATTCGTCTATGTTTGTATAGCCTTTAAATAAACAAACACATCAACAAGCTAATACAACATTCATTAACTATGTAAGAAACAATAAGGAATGTTTGATTCATGTACATGTTTCTTTCTTTGCATTATCCATTTATATCTTCAAGGCAACTTGAAATTATATATATTTTCACTCTTCCAATAATTTTAAATTATTCTCACATGCAATTTTATCCATGTGACCATGCAGGATGCACTGATGGATCATCTTGTCATTTTTTTTTTCATAAAAATAATTATAAACCTTGAACATTCAATAGGTCTGACATTAAAAGTAGATGAAAAATGTGACAGTAGAAAACCATATAAGCAATAACTCAATGTAACAACAATTTTCACATTTCATATAACAAAACACTGTTTTACACTTTTACCATTTTAGGTAACAAATATTTTACCTCATTACCATTTGATGTAACCGATAGATATGCTATAACCCGAAAAATCCATTTCCGTATCATCTTTGTAGTTTTTACCCCTTATAGCATGTCAAAACATGCGCCATGTCGCTTTTTCCTGGGTTATAGCAGGTCAATTACGTCAAACGCTAATGTAATAGAATTATATTACATTAAAATATTAAATGGTAAATAAAAAATAATTTGTTACATACAATAACGAAAACACGATGGTTCATTACATTTTTGTGTAGTAAACCCTTTTTCGCCTTTAACCTGCCTCTTTCTTCATGAAACTCAAGAAGTAAATAAATATTCTCAGTTGGTGCAGTCAAAACCATGGCAGATGGAAAGCCAAATAACAAGAACTAGTAGCAGAAGAATACCAAGAACAACTAGTTTTATTTTCATGTTCTGATACCACATCTTCCTTCGGATTTTTGTACCCGCTTTCTTAAACTCTTGTGCCTGAAGAAATGCCAGAAATTTAAGTACAATACAGCGATGATCAAAGTTGATAGCAAAAATAAGACATGGATGTACCGAATCACGCAGATTTTCAGCCTTGTTGTTTAAAGTTGTAAGGTTTTCTCCTCTATCAATAGCCTGAAACATGAGGTTCACTTTGGAGGTCAAATGTGTTTACTTTCAATATAATAAAAAGGGGCAAGGTAGGCGAGTCAAAGGTGGGGTTGGGTAATAGATATATACAATTATATCATACTAAAGAAAAAAAATAAACAAGTTTTATTTTTGTAACAAAATATTAAATCTTGAAGGTCAATGAGTTGCTCTCTAGTTTGAATGAGCAAGACGCATATGAACGAAAAGAATGCGCTGCTTTAAAGTACCAAAAATAGTTATTGCGGTTTAGAAATAAAAATAATCAAATTTGGAAAAAAAATGGAAGGAGATACCACATTAAGCAAACTAATTATCTAGATAATGGTAAAATTATCGTTACAAATTACCTTATGATGGTTCTTAAAGTTGTAATGATCACTTTGACAAAACATTTCTAAACACTCCCTTAATACAATTCGAACCATTGAGACATAGTGACATACCTTGTCTATGTTATCCAACATAATACTCTTAACTTCTGAAACTTGTGCTTTCACTTTTATCAGCTTCTCGATCTCGTCTGCATGCTCGATTATATACTGCATGTGCTCTTTCATTGTTGGACTGCAAGCTCAAATCGTCTCGGTGTCAATTAAATACAGAAAAAAAGTGTAGTTAAGTTATAAAAAATCATTCGCCTAAAATTACCCAAATTCCTTGTTGAGACTTTTGGCAACTGCCGTATCTGCTTTACCACCACCATATCTTTTCTTAAAATCTGCCCGCACTCGTTCTAGAAATGCGATAGATATCTGTTTGCCAACCGATTCTTTTGCAACCACACAATAAGCTGCGATTTAAAACAGAGGAATCAAGAGTTGTCACCTTCTTTACGCGAGATCAGCAACTAATAGCTAAATCAAGCTTTTCAAAGAATTAAATAGGCACCAATCTAATTTTCTCATCTTGTTTATAAAGTTCAGTTTTCTGGAAAGTGATCATATGATTATAGCATTTTCAAGTTGCAGATAAGCAGAATTATTAAAGGTCAAATAATCAGTTTCGCATTAGCTACACCAAAAAATATCTAGAGTAGTAAGGGTCATTCTACATGTAAATCTTTGAATAATCAAATTCTGCTAAACACTTATAAAGCTAGCTCAAACATAGAATCATATCCAAACACTAACTATACCGTTTTAGTAACTATTTGAGAAATCTACTTAACACATTATTGGAGCAGTAGATGAACTAGAACCTATGAATAAACCCCCTTAGCCCCAAATACCATTTCAGAACAACCTAGATGACAAAGGGAGGCATAAAAGCTGCCCCTTTTTCAGCAAAAAACATAGCCTACTTTTTATGCCACTTTCTTCTTTCAATTCATTGAATTTTCAGTCAAATCAGAGCAAAACCCTACAAACAACACAGAGCAAAGCATCCTCCAACTGCAATCTAAAAGTAACAAAACCCTAAACCCCAGAAAACAATTCTGCCATTTCTTCATTAAATCCATCAATCAAACTTCAAATCAATCAACAATTACATAAACATATACAGTAGGATCTCAAACGCAATGTACACCAAGATCAGATCCAGCTAAAAATCCCTCAAAAAATGAAGAAAGAAACATAATAACATACCATAGCCATCTTGGACTAGGAAATTGAAAGTATGGTGATCGCAATTGTAAGTGAATTTGTTGTTAGTTGAAGGTAGCTTTTGAAGGCACTGAGTTGCGATTGCCGGGAAGTTGCCGGTGAACTCGGTGTACTCAGCCAAAACCATGGTGCCTCGAGCTACGAAGCTGTAGATGAAGGATTCTTGACCCATGAAGATGATTATTAGCTTCTGGTTTGAAGGTGTGTGGGGATTGGAATAGAATTGAGAGAGAGAGAGAGAAGAAAACCCACTTCTTCAATTGTTCCCCCAGCACAGTCCTGTTGATGCACATTTTAAGAAAAGTATTTTTCCATTGCCATCATATTCATTTTAATACTAAAAAAACAGGCATATGGTTTTCTAGGTTTTTCTTTGCTTCACATGTCATTTTCCTTTTGAAAATAATATAATAATCATATGGAATAAGATATACCTGCTCACACATTATGTATTTTATAAGTTTTGATTAAGAGATCTCAATTATCAAAATGACTTTAACAATTGATCAATGAAATTTGGTCTACACTTACTTTGATTAAAAAAAATGTTAAAAAACCATAAAATAACAAAAATATTTTTATCTTTAAATCATTTCACATCTTTTAAAATCCGGATCGACCCGTGATCCGGTAAAGAGACCGGGTCAATGTACAGCAGGTTTTTGGTCATTTCTAGCCCGCATCGACCCGTCCGGGTTTATGGTTGAATCGGGGTTGACTGGGTTTGATTTAAGCCGCTTTGACCTGTTTTCATTTTTTTATTTTAATATTTTATTAAAACATAAAAGCTCAATGATTTAGTCACCTCGACAGTTGACACTTTGAAACTCTCACTCGATAGAAACCCTTAAAACGAGTTGTGAACCCCTATCGGCAGTCGATGGTAGCTCCTATCCCCTATCAATCTTCGACATGCGACTGTCCTTCGAGCATAAACCTCCATTGAGTTCACATACCTCATAATATAATTTTCATTTTAGTTGAACCCTCTCAATAGAATTTTCAATTTAGTTAACTTCTTAAATATTTGGTAGATTATTTAGTTTATTGACAGATTAATAATTATTTTCAAGTTTACATACATATATATACATACATACATATACACACATGCATTATGCATATATATTTAAAAAAATTAAAATTCTGGAAACCAGATTGGCCCGCCTGTTGAACCGGTTAACTTGCGACCCGGTAAGAAAACCGAATGAACTAAAAACCCGGATTTTAAAACATTGCATCCAATTACACCCTTAATATCATGGAAGTTCAAATATATTGTAAAAATAAAAGGTAAAACAGTAAGTAGATTTATGGGCATATTTGTCATTTTAGAAATCTAATTTACCAAAGTTTAAAGTTGGGAACTTTTTGTTATTTTAGAATTTTCGATCAGAATTGATATAGATCTAAAAGCTCACGTAGTGAATTATGTTATCACATTATCATCATGCATTGTTCATTGATGATGAAACAATCACGGATTCACGGGTGATGACCGCTACCACACTCTCGTCATTACCTCGTCGTGGAATAGCTCGTCATAAGCATAACAAGCACAATATTATAAACATCAATGTTTATTTTTTTTAAACTAAGACTACACGTAGTCGAGCTCAACGAGCTAGTCATTCACTGCTCCTCGTCTCGTTAAGAGCTCGTCAACCACTACGTCTCACCATGTCATTGCTCGTCATTTTGTTGCAACAGTACAAATTGGGTGATGATGTGGAGGTTAGTTATACATACATGTCATAACTAAGGCTGTTTAGTCATGACTATGTTATAGACTGAAAAGCTGATGTGACAGACAGTCATTCATGTTATAACTACGGGTGGTCAGACACCTAAATGTCGCATACAATGGCTAGATATACCAAAACGACTATAAACTCAAACATACAAATACTATAGATTATTAACTTGTGTTATGAGAATGAAACGTTTAAGGAATAAGCTAAAGTGGCGACCTACAAAATACGATGAAGACGACGATACTATCAATCTCGACAACTGGGTTGGTATTAAAATTAGCTGGTCATATTTTCTCGATTTGCCGACCCCAACAATCCGAGTCCAACAACAAGTAATTAGATTTGGATCTCTTTAATTGGTTCACTTTCACTTATCCAAACCCGAATAAACTAAATAACCCAAAACCCATTCATTTGGATATCCATTTAAGAATACTAGATCCGACTCTGTAGATTTTTCATTCGCATTGTCCTTGAAATAATTAAAAACACCAATTTAAATGATAAAGAAAACATAAGCTGCCTCTCAACACATAATCTTCCTACCATAAACTAGCTTGAATACGTTTTAGATAATTCTAAAGCTTAGGAGCGATACGTGGGGGGTCCCACAGTGCCACAATATGGTTGCGTGTTATCTCCGCTAGGGAACGACACCCACTTAAGGCCATTGTAAGCTCAAGTTCATCATGCAACATTTGCAGAGTCTTCTTGACACCAGCCTCCCCGTCTACAGCCAACGAAAACACAACAGGTCGACCGATCTGAAAGCCATCATAACATCATTTTACTGTTGGTCGGATATCTAAAATACCTTAGGAAAAGCAAGATAGGCATTTCAAGGGGGACAGCCATTATGAGAGACATGAAATTTAACACTTACAAATACGCCCGATGCTCCAAGAGCCAATGCTTTGAAGACATCCGTCCCACGCCGAACCCCTCCATCAAGATATACCGGAACTTTACGTTGAGCAGCTTCCACGACCTATAAGATTTCAAAGGTAGAACAATAATATATTAATATAATTTCTAATAAATAAGTATATCTAGCAATATTTGTATAGTGAACTTTGAGTCTTTGACCCATTAAACCAGTTCAACCTATTTGACCAGTTGCGTTTTAACTAGTTTTTATTCTTTACCTCTTTGACCTGTTATCAATAGAATACGACCCAAATTGACCCGTTTTCAAGTGAATGAGTTGAACTGGCCACCTTTACCCAGGTGGATATGAATTCTTGAAAATATACAAAAAGATAAAGTTATGTTAAAAACGAAAAAGGTATCAAGTAAGGTATAGATAGACCTCTTCTAAAGCCATAATAGTTGCGGGCACATAATCAAGTTGCCGAGCACCATGGTTTGAGACAATGATTCCCGCTACTCCAGATTGCACCGCGATCCTTGCTTAAACAAAATTTGGAAAATGAAAAGAAATGAAGAGGTATTTATCTACAAAGTATATAATTTATTTTTTTCGTTTAGACATTTACCATCCTCAGCAGTTAATACACCCTTCACTAGAATAGGTAACGGGGTTATAGTCTTGAGCCACTTGACATCCTGTCCCAAACATCAAAGAAACTAACTTTTTGGAATTTGCTTGTGGAAATGATCTTGAATACACACAAAATTCACCTCACCTTCCAACTAAGGGATTGGTCAACTTGACCAGCAACATATGAAGCTAATCCAGAGTCGTTTGTCTGCAGATTGATCACAAATTCTTGACTTTAGAAAAGATAAAAAAAAGTTATAAAAAAAATCCGTTAATCTTTTTTATGATATTCACCTTATCTAGCTTGCCAAGATTTAAACCATCAAAGTTCTTCAGGGTAAGATTTGGTGGCAGAACAAATCTGTAAATCAACACATCCGAGAAACTTGTTAACTCACTCATTGAAAGAGCAAAAGGGTTCATTTGTTAGTTGAAATCAACAGTTTACCTGTTTTTGATATCAGACTCTCTTCGGCCAAGCCTCGGGGTATCAACAGTAAGAACAATAGCCTTGAAACCAGCCTTTTCAGCTCGTTTTACAAGCTGAGTTACCACATTTCTATCTTTATACACCTAGAAATTGGTGGAAATGTTTTGTGAACAACTATGTAATTGACTGGAAACTGTTATATGAACTTATCGTTTGTTACTATCTTTGAATAAGGTTTTAAAGGGCAAAGAGACTCACGTAGAGTTGAAAAAAACGAACACCAGGACCAGTTGAAGCAACCTCCTCAACACTCGAAGTACCCCATGAGGACAATGTCTGGAAAACCAAACGTGAAATTCCAAATGATTCAGACTGATTATCAAAGAAACAGTTGAAAATCGATATAACCAGGAGGGTAAGAAACTAAACCATGATTGTTCCAGCAGCTGCTGATGCTCTTGCAGTTGCATACTCTCCTGCACCAAATTAAACTTGTTTTAAGCTTCTATGAAGAATGGCTCAAAAGAGTCTGCATTTCAACTTTGTTTAATAAGTAACTCATTCATGAAGTCGATGCCCAATGCACTAAAAACCACAGTTCCTACATAGCTCAGGTGTACTCAAAGGAATCCTTACCATCAGGGTGAGCCATTTTCTGCATAGCCGTAGGTGCAACCATGATAGGCATTGCAATTTTGAAGCCCAAAACCGTTGTTGTCAAATCGATCTTGCTTACATCAATAAGTATACGTGGCCGGAACCTAATTTTATAAATAAGAAAAATCAAGATTAACGATTGTCACGCTGAATATCAGAATACCCTGTGCTTTACTCAGTAAACAAAAGAAACAGCTTACAAGATTCTTGAGAAAGCATTCCGATTCTCTTGAAGAGTCCATTGATCTTCTGCACCCGATGCATAATAATCATAGATCATCTTGGGCAACTTTTCCTTTGCAAGAGTCTCATATTCCATTACATTGGTAATCTCCATCTTCAAGCAGAAACAAATTTACTGAAGGTGACAAACAGGTATGACTGTCTATTAGGATGCAATCTTTCTACTCACGGGTAGAGGTATGACTAGATACAGTGCTACACTCTACATCATATAACCACATATCCCTCTAAGACAAGATTGGGTATTATTGTTGGTGCAGCGTGCAGATAATGCATTTTTATATAAATTTGAAGGTGACAAACAGGTAAGGAACACCTATACATAATTACATATCCACTGTCAATTTATTTATTTTTAGTCTTTTTTATCACGAAATAAAAATACACACGAATCGAATCCATATCCAAATCACTATACATAAGAACACTGATCATGTGATATTTGACCAGATGGTATCGATGGATCTGTACCTTTGATGGATTTACGTTATGCACTTGTATATGATCAAACTTTTGAACTAACTGATGTAACTTCATTTATTGACTTTTGGTGATAACAGCGAATTCTTAAGATCATACGAAAGTTTATAGCATAACAATAAACTACGAAACTTAGCAACTTAATCATATAGTTTCAGGAACTAATGGTCTAATCAAACTATCACTTTAAAGCAATCAATCTTAACTCAAATAACACAAGCATGCAACATAACAGAGATCATGATAATAAAGCAATTAAGTTGTAAAACCTAAATTAAGATCAAACGTTTCCATGGTAATCCAAAACCCCAATTGATTGAAGAAATAATATATAGAAAAGAATAAAACCCAGAATTGATAGACGGAAACAGACCTTGATCGGGTGTTGTAAGGAAGATGTAAGCAGGGGAATATATATAGCGATGATTTACAGTAGGAGAAAGAAGGGGTGGTGAAGAATTCCGGGAGGTTTGTTTCACGGGAGTAATACAAACAAAAATGGTGGTGTAAGAGCTCACGTGATCGTAGGTTTATTAATTTTCAAGAGGGTCTTTGCATTTATGTTTTTAATAATTTAAGTATGTTAAATCAAGTCGGTTCGTTTTGTTTTGGTTCGGTTTAGTTTTATGTTCGACCTAATTATAATTCATTTATTTTCGTGTTAGGTTTGTGTCGATCTATTTAGGTCAAATGTGATCGACGGGTATTTTCTTCTGTTTTCGAGTACGATTTTTTAATATGGTTTTCCATTTCAACTATGATTTTGTTTATCAATTTTCAAATTTCATGTTTGTTTTTCAACTTTCGGTAAGAATTTTGAAAATGATTTCCATTTATATTCTAACTTCAATATTCAATGTTCGTTTCGATCGTTCAAACCTTAAATTCAGTATTTGTTTCTGTTTGATTCGAATTTTGATTATACTTTCTTATTCTACTTATATAAATAAATATAATAAAAATTAGGGAAAAATATACAAAAAACTTTGCCAATATTGTATGCAATTAACTTTATTTTGTATATAAAAATACAAACAACTTTTAAATTTGACTTATTGTATACTATTGGTAACCGGTAATCCGGTTACCAATTGTATACAATAAATCAAATTTGAAAGTTGTTTTTATTTTTAGGTACCAAATTTCTTTTATTTTTAGCCGGTTTGCCATAGATAACTTGGATACAATGAACCAAATTTATAAGTTGTGTGTACTTTTAGGTAAAAAATAAAGTTGATTGCATACAATGGCAATATTGACAAAGTTTATTGTATTTTCGCGCAATTTTCCCTAAAAATTATGATGTACTACCATTTTATCAAATACCAATAAATAATGTTCTTGAATAACCGAATAATCCAAAATTTATTCATTATTAAATAGAATTAAGTCGAAATTAAAATGCTAAAATACAACATATTAAGTAATCAAAAGTAAAAGTACCAAGATCATATAGTCAAAATAACAAATACCAAAATGACGTACTATTATTTTAACTGTAAATTTTGTATTGTTTATTTTAAGTTTTTAACATTTAAGGGTTTTATACTTTTGTTTGACGGGTTTTATTGCCCTAAGATATCACTCCCTTATTTGAATTAACAATCTTTTTTCAAAATTTAAATTTCAAGTTAAAGAGATTTTATAATGTTATAGTTTTACCCTTAAACGGATGAGTCACTTTCGAGTTGTCGGGTTGACCATAATCAGACCCATTTATTTTCATACCAACCCATTTCGAGTGTTGGGTTTAAGTCGGGTTTTGTGTCGACCAAAAATTGACAGCTTTAGGTTTTTATAATGATAATAAATAAATGGAGTTAATTCAAGGTTTTATAATTAAATTTGTTCTATTAACATCGTTTTTTATCGAATTTACTTTAATATATATTTGATTTTATTAATAGAAATTAAGGTTCTAAAAAACTTGTTATGGCTCGGTCATGACTTGAGCATTATCAATGTCGTCATGAAAAGGTTTAAGGATACTGAGACATATAGATAAATTATATCCTAAATCTATAATTATGTGTTTTTATTTTTGTTTGCATATAAACTTGCTAGCTTAAATAATATATTATAGAACATCATAATTTTCAAAGTTTGAGACTTGACAATATTTCCACAACACGACTCATGTTATTGAAATTTTGATTAAAACATATCTAACTAAAAAAGGTTAAAAAATTTAAAGACAACAATTGTAACTGGTAAAATTTATGGACGATATAGAGAGTATTTTATTTACTTTTTAAAATTAATAATTAATTTTTTTTAATAAAATAGCATTGTGATGCTAACACTCTTTCATAATTTTACATTTCATATTAAATATTCTTTCATATAATAAATATTTTAATTGGCTGTTAGAAATTATGTATAACTAAAACTAATATATATAGATGACATATAATCTGAATTTATAAACATTTCTGGATTTATTTAAATATATAATAAATTGAATAAAATAGAATTATGATGCTAGAACTTTTGTGAATTTTACCAATCAATGTGGAATTTTATTGACCCATTAGAAACTTTTATGAATTTCATTAGAAAAGAAACACATCACTCCTGTTTTAAAAATAAACAAATTACTGGAAAAAATATTCATCGCCACTACATTACGTGAGTACAATGCTAGTATATTATAAAAACTTCGTTATAAGATATTACGCGATCCTTGGTTTACTAGTCAAGACTTAAGAGGGTAAGTGCCTTTTGTGTTTTCATAAAGAGAGGTTCTATACAATTATATTAAAATTTTCTACTTATCATTTTATTTATTTAATTATGACAAATGTCAAAGTTAAAAAATAAGATAAAAAATAAAATTGCTACATTATACACATGTCATTCGTTCAATAAATAAAAAAATAAAGTTGGAGTATATACTAGAAAGGAATAAATAGAATATTTCTTTCATAAATATATATAGTATATTGTATTATCCATAATCAGAATCAGAATTAACAAATAGCAAATTGGAAGTTACAAACAAATAAAAATTATTTATGTATTTCTTACAAAAATAGGCTTTGCAGTGTGCAGCATCTTTTTTCATTAAACAAATGCAGCGAATCGGTGAATTTAGAATTATTAGCAATGTATAAAAATTTTCGAATAAGATTTATAATTATATAAAAAAAATTAATAAAAAATTAACACTACATATCATTTCTTTAATCTTTAATATATATTAGGAATTAGGTTATATCATTATTCTACTTTTAGAGTTTTTTCCACTAACCATCCCCCTTTATTTTTTAAAATCTTTAATCTCTAATTCTTTGATATATATTAAAAAAAATTGGTTATGATTTCATCATTCCACTTCTAGAATATTTTTCCCACTAATCATCCTCCTTTATTTCCTAAAATGGCTAAGTAGAAACGATTACTCGTCTTCTTATGTCAAAAGCATTAAATAATGAATTTGAGTTCCGCATTGATCTTAAGTAGAAACAGTTACATGTCTTCTTAATCGGGTTCCATGTCATTGAAAAACATTTTTCAACAAAATCCTAATTCCTGATTCAACTATTATCTCCGTTGTGTAATTTCCACTAACAACTTTCAGATCTCATGTCAATTCATAATCCCTAATTCCACTAACAACCACAAATCTATGAGTTTATCAATAATTTCTTTAACTTTTCGATTTTCTTAAATATTATTGATTCGTTATCGATATATAGATTTATTAAAAGTAGTTATGCTACTTCTATTACATACCAGGTGGATCACTAAACAAAAGGCAATTTTAAATTGAAATATGCATCCTCAAAATAAGATTATCTTTATATCGAAAATGTCTTCTTTTTAAAAAAAAAAATTACATAATGTACATGTTTAAATTCATTGATGAAAATTTTGATGTATGTACTTTCTAAAGTTTGAATTAAGTCCGGCAAAACGGATTGTTGGATAGTAGGTTAAAATAGTGTCGGGTTAAAACATGTTATTATAAAAGTTATTTTAAATGAGTTCTGCTTATAATAGATTATTATAAAATAGTATTAAATTAATAAAATGGAAAAAAATTCATTAAACTTTTCCGCTTAGTCTTATTATTATAATTATAGCAATCTATAAAAAAGTACAACCACCAACTCTACCGAAGTCACCCGTCACCACCACAACTACAACTGCCCCCGCCCATCACACTACAACCACCGCTCATAGTCACAATTGTTACCACTATGCTAGCCGCCACCATCTTCTTGATCATTGAGGCTGTAGTGGTGGTGGCGACATCAATGGTGTAGGCAGAGTTGGTGGTGACTATGGTGTCAATAGTGGTGGCGATCGATGGCATTGCTTTGAAAACCAGAGAGGTCATCAAACTAGTTCCATTATTAGTTTAATGGTTCAATTGGTTTTAAGAAACAGAGATGTCATAATTATCAATATATAAAATATGCACACACATACTAGAAATTTTTAAAAAATATAGTTTAAAACATATATAAGCAAATGTGTAAATCTAAACAACTCAAACAATTTAGATTTAATAAAAACTTGTTTAGACGGGTTCAACCGGTTGTTGTTTCACCAGTTCGATTGCCGGTTTACCAAGTTGCAGCAATTCATCCATGGACGGTTAAATCTATTTTTTGAAAACCAATCTCCGGTTCTGCTCCTGGTTCTATTGGTTGAACCTGCCAGTCCAGTTGATTTTTTAAAATAGTGATCAATGACAGCAATGGCAATGGTGGTAGGTAGTGACGGCGATGGTCAAGGGTGACGGTGCTTAGTGACGAAGGCAGTCAATGGTGTGGCGGCAATAGTAGGTGCTTGTGTCGGCGGTGGTAGGTGTAGTAGCATCGGTCGATGATGTTTTTGTTCCGGTAGTCCCCTACCTTATTAGTCCTCTTGGTATCCATGCTTGTGTGTGTGTGTGTGTGTGTGTATATATATAGAGCGGTTCAAACGAGAATTGTAAGAACCATTTCTGGTCAATCATTTAATTTTCTGTCTTTTTTATTTATTTTAAATGAGAAAGGGTAGTATGGACATTTTTATATTACCTCATATTTTCTAAAACTAATATATCTCTCAAATGGAAAGGTGTTAAATTACGAAAATTATACCAAATTAATGAGAAAA